>CAUYLG010037114.1:0-45367 GCA_963573385.1 Cacajao melanocephalus | reverse complement strand
GGGAGGGACAGTGGGGGGTGGGGAGTTGGGGAGAGATAGCATGGGGAGAAATGCCAGATATAGGTGATGGGGAGGAAGGCAGCAAATCACACTGCCATGTGAGTACCTATGCAACAATCTTGCATGTTCTTCACATGTACCTCAAAACCTAAAATACAATTTAAAAAAATCTTTAAAAAATTGTATGATCTGTATATGGTAAGCTAGATATTTCTTTTTTTTATTTTTTTTTTGAAAGAAAAAGAGAGGAAAGAAAGTGAGAGTGAAAGAAAGAAAAAAAAGAATGTAAGAGAGAATGAAAGAGGAAAAGAAAGAGGGAGAGAGAACAAGATTCTTGTTCTATTGCCCAGGCTAGAATGCAGTCTAAAAATGGGTATTAAAAACCTCTTTTATGCCAATAATTGTACTTAACAATGGAGACAGGAAGGAACATTATGTTTTTGTCTAAAAATCGACTGTCTGTTTTCTGCATCCCATGTAAAAGAATGTCACCCTAAAATTTTCAAGAATGGTAAAAATTCTAAAGAATTTAAAATTCAACTGTGATAAAGTTGGGTTTACTTATTCAACATTCAATAAAATTTACTGAGTGTCTACAAAGTGTCATATATCCTCCTACTTCTGGGGCTTTTCAATGGCTGCATAACATTTACGCTATGTCAGGATTGTAAAACATCAATATGTCATAATGACTATGATATTCTCTTTCATGTTACCAAAGGTAAGTGACTCAATTTTCCACTCTGTCTTCTCTAGATTCTTATTTATCTTTAACATAATACTATAAGGAATATACATTTTCATCCTTCTAAATAAAATTTTGTTTGAGTAAAAAGGAAAACAACTAAACAGTCCTCTGTTACGGTCACTTGCTGAGTTCTGAGTTCAAGTTTAAGGCTGAAATGGATTTAGGAGGCTTGATTCCTATTGATCAATTCTTGGTTAAGAATAAAATGTCACTCAAATTCAAAATAAGAAGTGCATCATCAAAATGTCTTATTCCATTCACAAGCACTTAATGTTAGGAATGACTCCTATGCTTTATTTACCCTGGCCATCTTTATCTTTCATGTAATTGTAAATCAAGGTGACTAAAATAATAAAGCATTTACAAATGGTGTTTCTAATTAACAACTTGTAATAGCAAACTTACGTATCCCTATATTCATGAATCAACAGATAAAAACAATTTTAGTGTTATTTACAAATTTGTCATGGCTTCTTTTCCCTATTCAGCATCCTCTTACCCAGGAAGAAGGTCAAGTCATAAAGTAATTGCTGAAAGTAATGCTGCGTTTTTCAAAATGAAGAAACAGGCCTAGTTGAGAAATGTATTTCTGGGGCATAATATTAGTTCTTCAGTTCTGTCATTTAAATTATTGATGTCATTAAAGGTGGATTCTTAAGAGTTGGAAAGAAAGGCTAGGGATTGTTGAAAGAAGAGCAAATCTTCTAAAAAGCAATGAAAAATAAAAATATTATAAAGAACACCCCTGGGTCTACACCAAATGTTACACAGGTTATCACAGAGTCTTTAAGTTGAAAGAAATCTCCATGACACATCTAGTTGCTTTGCTATTATCAAATTTCTGTTAGGTCCCCACAAAATTCTATTTCTACCATTTCAGAGTTTTGGGATCCACCACTTTACAAGAGCAACTGAATTTATTTTTAAGAGCTTTAGCCATGACAAACTTGCTTGGCTGCCTCACTAAAAATTCTACTTACAGGTTTGAGTTGGACCTTGTAAAGTTAAACACAAATCCACTCCACACATCATGTCTTCATGTACAGTAATCTCCCCTAATAGACAGGGGAAGTGTTTCAAGACCTTTAGTGGATGCCTGAAACCATGCATGGTACCCAACCCTATATATACTATGATTTTTCCTATGCCTATGTACCTACAATAAAGTTAACTTCATAAATTACGCACAGTAAAAGATTAACAATAATTAGTTATACTATAGAAACAATATAACAATACACGGTAATAAAAGTTATGTAACTGTGGTCTTTGTTTCTGTCCTGAAATTATCTTACTGAAATGACCTATTTTCAGACAATAGTTGACTGTGGGGAACTAAAAACTTGGAAAGCAAAACTACAGATAAAAGGGGGCAAAGTAGGCCATTATGCCTACTTTGTCTTCACTTCCTCACTTCTACCAGGGAATTCTCCTCAGTTCATCCAAATATTTGACAGAGAGCTTCACCTTTACCCATGCCATAATCTTGATGGCAGCTTCTTTGTCCTTAACCCCTAGAAGAAGATACTCCTGTGCTTTATCATGAGTGAGTTATAAAAAATTAATACAAAAATATGTCCACTGATGTAATCTATGTTTATTTAACCTAATATTTTAGGATTGCTAATGAACAACAGACATCCATTGGCTGAGAAAGCAGAAAAGAGTGATTTTGACCAAATCTTCTCAAAGGAATTTACTAGGAGACTTGTCCAAAAACACAGATTATACACACCATCGCCACCACCACCACTGCCCCATTTCACCGGGAAAAGTGCACGATTTTAAGAATATGACAGAAACTTTGATTTTGGAAGAAGATCTACAGAACTGGGTTACACTGCTGCTGTACATGGAGTTTGGTGCTACTCTGCACTTGCACTTCCTCCCCACAAACACAGTCACATAAAATTCAACAGAAAATCTTCCCCGTAAATTACATCTATACCAATATTATCTTTTCCCAACCAGCATTCTAAAAATATTAAGTTAGTTTTAGCAGCGTAGAAGAAAAAGACTACAGTACTACTTTCTCACCCTCATTACAAGAAGTGGCACCCTACAAGAGGGCCAAAAACAGGAAAGAATCAATGAGTTTCATCAAATTCCAATATTTCTCTTCAGAAGGCTGAAAAATGTCAGAAGTCATGTTGAATGGTTTTGTTTGTGTATGTATTTCTGTGTGTGTTTAACTTTGAAAGCCACAGGCCATGAAGTAGGGTGATGGGGCAAGGTGGCTACACCCAACCAGTAGATAGATGTTCCTTGGTAAACCACACAACTCTAGATGGCAGCACGTTACTGGTGTACGGTCCAGAGCTAGTTATTAAGGGCACCTCGCGTTGAGCACCAACATAGGTAGTGATGGTTGTCACCCCCACAATGGCATACATAGAGCTTCCATAATGCATATCTAACCAGGGGAACAGCCAGTGACCACAGCTGCACTCTCCAGGCCGAGTGGTGAGTACATAAGAGCCACCAAAGAGAACCACAGATCCCCCAGGACTTGAGTGAGAAGGGAGATGTCTGAGTCAAAGGATGACTGGAACATTTGAAGAATCTCGTCTAGGCATTTTTTTGTTCCATGCTTGCAACCTGGACAGCACCTCTCACTCTCCTAGATACCCACACTTGCAAAAAACTATCTTTGCATCTCACAGCCCAAACTTCTGTGCCATCACTGGGCAGCTGAAGTGGAACATTCATCTAAAACCCAGCAAGTGGACAGAGAGTAGATTTGGGCTCAGGGACAGAGAGAAAGCACATCTATCAGCTCAAAAACTGCAGGAACATTGATAAACATTAAAATTAAAATAGTTGATTGGCATGTAAGTACTCAACTGGATGATATTAATAAGACAACTTCTACTAGAAAAAATAGTCCAAACTCTTTTTATAATCTTCCACCAGATTCAGTTTCATTTTTAGTCTCTCCATCTCATGCTCTATTTATTTTTCACAATCACTTCACAGCGTAAGCTCATTTAGTGTTAGTCAACTAAAATACCAAGATGTGATTGATAGATTTCATATGAATTATTTTCTACAAATAACTCTTTTCTTCTATAATGTGAAGTTAATCATATAAACCTCAATGTAGGACTCAACTTTGATTCCTGCTAAATTTTATCTTGTTAGTTTTGGTCCGTTATTTAAGCCTATTGAAATAATTTTTCACCTTGATTCTCTCATCCATTATATTGCCTCTCATTCTCATCATTGTATAAACGAGGATATAAGTAGTATTCTTTATCTTTGAGGTCCAAATGGGCCAATAACAAATCGAGAATGTTCCTTAAAAAGTGATTTTATTCAGTCTATTGACTTTTGAGTGCAATCCATTTACCTTTTTGGGATTTAATGAATGTACAGGTTATGAACTGAAGCTTCTCCTAAAAGCTAATAACATATAGCTTTTGGGACAAAGCATCATTAACCATGATTTGTAGAATGATCATCAATCAAACTATTCTCCTTATTTATTTGAATTTTTTAATGCAGTTAACTTTTTATTTTTCTTTATGTGCTTATATTCTTCTATGAGATATTCTCTGAAATGTTTAATAGTTCAATTCAAAGGAATAGTGCAAAGAAAGGGAGAAGAGAACTAAATGTATGATTCCACCATATGAGTCAAGCACTTTGACTGACATATGTGACATCATTCCTCACCACAATTCTTTTATGATGTCTTACTCTCATACTTTTTATTGATGAGAAAACTGGGATTCCAAATTTGTGTGTGTGTGTGTGTGTGTGTGTGTGTGTGTGTCCTGGCCAAAATCACAAAGTTGGTAAGTGAAGAATCTACAGCATAAAACCAGATTGATCTGATCCCAGAGTTTTCCTTGCTTGCTTTCCACAGATGGTATATCCATCCTACTTAAAAAGTGTTCTTTGATAATTTGTCTTAAGTCACTCTATGCAAAGAATACCAGGAATGCAGCTATGAGAAACACAGCAGAAGTAAGGAGAGTAAGGATAAGACAAGTGTAAGACCCTCCAAAGTACATGATGAATGGGATTAGCAACAACAGAGGCATAAATTATACTAGAAAAGTGGGGAGAAAGCCATTTTTTATTAAGAAAATTGTGTTTGCTTCATGCTACTCCTCTCATCTGGACTTGCATTCCTAATTGCCTGGATTATTCTAGCTTCTCCCCACCTCCTCTACACTACTGTGGGCAACTGCTTGGCACAGGAAAAGGCATGCTTTGGAATCAGGCACACCTGGATCTGAAACCGATCTCATCCTCTTACCAATGGTCACTAGTAAGAGTTGCACAAATTACTTTACCTTTTCCTAGCTTCAGTTTCCTTTTCAGGAAAAAAGTCCCATTAACACCTAAACACAAGATTGTAATAATAAATTAAATTACATCAAACATGTCACGTCGACCCACAGCAGGTGTTCTGAAAATGATTTTTCCATTCTCTTTCTGCCTCTCAAAGTAATTTTTTGTTGAACGCTTATTTTATGTATGTGTTATTCCTGGCTTTTTGTGTTATATGTCTGCTTTGATTTTAATATTTTTGTTCCTTCTAAAACTCATGTTGAAACTTAATTCTCACTACAGCAGTGTTGGAAGATGGAGACTAATGGGAGGATCTTCAGGTCATCAGGGCTCCACCCTCACTTAATGCCACTACAATAAGGACATGCAGAAGTGGGCTCCCTCTGTCTTTTGTTCTGCCAAGTGAGAAACAGCCTTCTTCTACTTCATATGATACAGTATTCAAAGCACTATCTTGGCATTGGGGACTTGGCCCTTACCAGACACCAGTCTTACTAGTGCCTTGATCTTGGACTTCCCAGCCTCCAGAGCTGTAAGAAATAAATTTGTATTCTTTATAAATTACCCAGTCGATGGTACGTTGTTATAGCAGTACAAACAAACTAATACAGTGTCATTCCTCTGCCTAGAATAATTAATGCCTCCCTCTGCCTTCCCCTTCATATCCACTTTCCTAAGCCTGGTTGGTAAAATATGCCATAATCCATTCATTCCTAGCCATCTCAATTCTGTATTCGACCAGAGTTTCACTAACTCATAAATACACATCATTCTCATCCAAGTCTCAGAGATTTTGATCACTTTTTCCTTCCCTTTTTCCTAGGCTTAGTCATCCCATAGATCTCATGCATCATTTGTAACTCAGCTCTGGCCCCACCATACTTACAGTTAACTACCTGAGCCTTTATTTATTCTTCCTTCTGTGAGAACTTACAGTGATTAGTGTTTGTAGAAAAGAATTAAGCACGTCATTTTCAACCCTTCCCTTCTACCCCAGTCTTATTTCTCCCAGACCCACACACCTAGGCCTCCCAACTTTATTCTGTCCCAATTTTCAGACCAATCTAGAGTTGAGGGCCCAGAGGTTGTCAGGTCTCACAAAGGCTCACACTGTGGTATTCCTCAGGCAACTTGACCCAGCATAAGTCCCCATCAGACCAAAATCCCTGGACTCAGACAACCTCCTACTTACTACACTGCTCTCTGAGTCTGTTCAATGACATCCGCAAGGTTCAACCACGGTGTCAATGTATTAATATTTCCAATTTATCTGTTCCATTTGTTCTTTAATGTAGGCTCAATGAAGTAGACTGGATGTCTCTCTTGTTCTTCAGATAATCTCAGCATTCAAAACCCAGTCAGAACCAATTTGCTGCAAGCGTATACCCCCTCTTGATTACTTTCCAAATTTTGCCAGTTATTTATGCCTCTCCAAATTAAACATAACAAAAATCATCAGCATCAGAAATAGCCCCTGCTGAGTGCTCACCCTTTTGTAAGCACTGTTTCAAGCACTTTACATGGCTTATCCACACGCTTTAATCTTCATAGCAATCCTATGAAGCTTACTGAAACGGAAACTGAAGCCCCAAAGGCAAGTAACTTTTCCAAGCTCACATCACTAGTAAATGAGTGATGCAGGATACAATGCAAAGCAAGGCAAACTGTCTTCAGAGCCTGCCCTCTAGGTGCCACTCCACAATTGAAATGTATGTCACTTCATACCCACCTAAAGAATCCCTGAAATGTAACCAACCTGACAGATTCAAGACACGGTTAAAGTCCAGCTTACCCCCCTGTGCTTCATTTAGCCCAACTGAAAATCCCTGGTGCCAAACTTGAACCTCATCCACCATCTCTACCACTCAAGTTGCCCTGTTATGGTGTTAGTGCCCTGTGCCTGGCAAGCCCAGGTAGACTGATCTGTGGCAGAGCCTGGCTCCCTTCTGGCTCAGGCCATAAAGAGACAAGACCTTAATTTGAATGTAGATTTCCTGAAATCAACGAATGTGCAATCTAAATGTAGTTCCACCCTATATCATACAGAATCATATATTCTGCATATGCTGTATGATCATATACTTTGTGTTTCTGTACTAATTGTTAGAGATATAGGGTAGCACTCTAATTAGATTGCACACTAGTTGACTTCAGCAAACTTACATTGACTCAGTACATTAGAAAACGTTGAATATGTGGTAAGTTATTGTTTTGTGATTGTTTTTCAAGGGTATAAAGGGATGATTATAAATAGCCATGATAACCATGTATGCTCCAATTCATTATCTCTACATAAAAAGCTGACGTAGCATTTTATGCTGCATCCATTCTTCAAAATGCCCATGTTACAAACACAGAAAACAAAGACTTTTGTCTCTTACCCACAATCACCACCAGCATATACACCTGAACATAACATAAACTTCTTAGGAACTAGATCTAAAGTCTTTAATTTTAGGAGAGATGGAAGAAAGTATTTCTGAAATGCAAGAAACATTGTAAGCAAGAAAGAAAATAGAGGATATGACACAGAGGTTTAGCGTATGACCTTTCCAAGGGAATCATCGGTTTAACTAGAGAAATTGACAACACCACTATCGGCTGTATTCCGGGCAAGTGAATCTCAGGATTCTCAGGTATAAATTAGGGATAATAATTTAGATGTACTTCAATGTCTTATGGGAAGAATAGAAAAGACAACTACATAAAAATACTTATTACCTTAAATTGCTGTATAAGTACTTTTATTGAACTTTTGCTCAATTTTATTTGCTATTAAGACAACTCTACTAAAAGTATCACCTTATATCCCACAAATTTAAATAATGCTAGACATAAAACCTATATCTACACATCAAAAGTTAAATTATCCAGTATGTAAATGTCGGCTTTGTTATTGTTAAATCTTTTAAGGTTTGTGTGGTTGGGAAAAAATGTCTGGTGAATTATTGTTTTTGTTTTACGTGTGTAGTCAACCATGGTCTTAAATCTCCCAGCTCAGATCTCTGCCTCTGGCTCTTAGCAGTTCTTACACACAGTCCTCCCCTTAAGGGGAGAGTCACCTGAGAAAAGTATACTTGGTCACATCTCTACCCCCAGGCTAAAGCTGACAACAGCCTCTCATCAAGTCTCTCCATTTCACTGCACAGAAATTCAGTGCATTAGACAATACATTCAAAAACTCGAGAAAAAACACCATTTGAATGCCTTTAATTTAAAACAGCCATATTCACTTTTGCCAGTCTGTTTACCTATGTGGTAGGTGAATGAGGCTGAATACATGAAAACAGTACTACTCTGATGACTAAAACAACTTACTGGCTTTTGTTTTGTTTTGTTTTCTATTTGATACAGGACTCGGATCCCATCTTGAGTCTGAAATAACTGAGATGGGTTATATAAGCTTAAAAAACACATTGTCATCATTTGCTTCAAAAGTTTGTTTGAAATGTTTTAAATCCTAGAAAATCAGGGAAGTGTCAGCAAAATCTATATTTGGTATGGCATCGGAAAAATCACAAGATGAGAGTCTTCTGCTGAAACGAGGACTGAAAACATGGTCGTCGAGAGAAGTATGTGCTGTCGTAAGAGCCTGCAGTGAAGGAGCTGGCCTTGATGAAGCAGCAGAAACGTGAAATGCCAAAACAGGTCTGTGCTTTCACAGAGCTAGTTGGAATTACAGGGGATCATGGCCAGGCAAGGAATTGTAATGTTGTTTGGTGTTTGACAGTATTAAGTAAAATGAACGGCCCTGAATTTATTTTCAGGACTATTCTATAGAAAAGAGGGAGTAGCAAGTTTTTTAAATATAAGTTATTTGTTAGACCTTTTATCTGAGACTGCTGCTTAAGAAAGACCTGCTATAATTGCCATTTGGGAAGACATATTCATTATCTCCGGGCTGTTTGGCTTTTCTACACTTCGGAAAAGAAATTGGACATAATCTCATAGAATCTCAGTTCTACTATCTTTATTAGCAAAGCTAAAAAGATAAGGACTGATACCTTTTTTCCTGCTAGAGATATTTTATATATGGTTAAGACATGCTGCCAAAAAGATGTAAGACAACATAAAATTGTGATGTAGAATTTGCAATGCTGGTGGCAAAAGCATGTATGATTATCAGTTGGAGGTTTATGAACCAATTTCTGGTCACTGTTTTCCAGCCTCAAAAGCTTGTTTGCCTCTGGCTCATTCCAGAAAGAGAGAACTGCCACCAGCGTACTCACAGAAGGCTGCTGAGCATTGCACGATACACTGGAGAGATTTGACGTCATGTGTCTTAGAAAGGCAGTCTCCTTCAAATACAACCAGGAGGAGTGATTTCATCAAAAAATGCCATTTTGAGATGTATTTGGCTCTGGTTTGGCTACACTGAGATAAATATTAATCGGAATCTTTTGTTTGTATTTTCCCATCAAGATAAAAAGAGGCATAAATTCAGCTCTGAGGAAATGTTGCAGAGATAGTGAGAGGTGATTTGTTTGAGAGTATAAGCAAACGCCAGCTCTGTTGACAAAGCCGGCTCATTAGAACACACTAGCCTGTCCTCAACTTCTCTGCTAGCTAGAAGGGACCACGGTGGTCATGACTAAGACCAAGACAGAATAAGACTAAGACAGAAGCTCACATTACAAAAAACTTACAAATAAGGACCAGCTAACAACTGTCAAAACAATGCCATCCCGTCACCACGTCCTAAGCTACGTGACACCATGAAGGACCACACAAGGCAGGTTTTACAACAGTAATCATGCATTTGAATTCAGAGTGACTTCTAAAAGACACCAGAACTTTCAGCTTAACCTAATGTGAGTGAAAATGAAACAAAAATAAGTAAAACAAAAGTATCCAGGAATTGTATGTATAAGACTCCTGTGGCTTTTATCTATAACACCAGTGAGGTGGGACCTTAACTCTCCTTATGGAAACAAATCAGAGTGTGCAGAAAAGCCCAGTTAATTGTAAGAGAGAAAATGATGGTCACCATCCTAAACCAATCCATGGAATTTCTTCCCGAAGACTTTTCCTTCAAAAGTGACACAACTAAAAAATAGAAAAAGGTTGTTTGTTTGGCTTCTTGAAATAAAACTTTAAATGCAAGAGACACATGAGCAGTATGTAGTTTTTCTGAATTCCCTGGCGAAGAGTTATGACATTGGAAGGGCACTACTTGTATTCAAATCCTGGCTTATTTGCTATGTGACAATGGGTACATTACCTAACTTCTCTGTGCCCAATTTCTTCACTTAAAAGGGAGTAATAAAAGGAATTACCTCAAAGATTGGCTGTAAGGATTAAGAGAAACACTATATAAAAAGTGATTAGAATGTTTCCCAACATATGGCTGATACTTAATTCTTCCATTTAGCACATATTTATTGAACTAATCCATGTAGATAACATCTTAGATGCTTGGGTTACAGCAGTGAACAGAGAAATGTTTCTACCCTCATAAAATGTACATTCTAGTGGAATTTAGCTATTGTGATTAATCTACTATCCAAATATCTACAAAAACTATTTTAAAATAATTTCAACTTGTACTGATAGCCTAATGCATTGTTGACATACGGCAGAGTCTAGCACTGAACTGAATCTGTAATGGAGGCTTAAAGAGAAATGACAAAAAATTTAATAATAAAAACATTTGTATAGATGCCTTAAAAGCAGGGCTTCTTTAAGTTTTGAAATGCAAGGTCCCTTTAAGAGTTCATTAAAAGCTGCAGATCTGTTTCTAATACAGTTGAAATATCTATCTGATGACCCAGCAATTCTACTCCGAGTTACTTACTCCCCCCAAATTAAAAGATAATGTCCACAAAAAGACATGGACAAGAGTGTTCATAGCAACTTTATCTATAATATGCTAAAGCAAGCGAAAGGTCCACGAATAGATAAAAGGATAGTCAAATTGTATTATAGTCATATGGGAGAATACTGCTCAACATTAAAGAGAAGTTAACTATTGACTGAAGCAATAATATGATGAACTAGACACCAATGAGTATTATTATATGATTCCATTAGGAGGAGGTTCAAGAATAGGCAAAAATAATTTATAGTGGTAAGTATCAGTAAGCAGTTGCACTGGGTGGTGGATGGTAAATTGATTAGAAAAGGCCCCAAGAGAACTTTGGGTGATGAAAATCTTTCATGTATTGTTTTCAGTTGTCACTACACAAATGTACACAATCGACACGACTCTTAGAAATCACCTTTAAAGGTCTATGCATTTTGTTATATATTATACCTCATTAAAAAATGAAGTCATAAAAAACTGTAGCCACTTTCCCCAGATAAATACTCATGCATTGCACATAAAATTTTAGACGGTAAATGGACCCCAGGGTAAAATTTCCTGATATAGGAACTAGTGACTGAGTTGGCTAAAATTAAATGTCACCGTTAAAATATGTATATAGATAATTCAAGAAGAATCTTCTAAAGAAAAAGCTTGGTGTAATTCACTGACATTTTCTACATACCAATGCTATTTTGAAATGCCTTCCCATAGAAGGTTGTTCTTGATCAAGACATATTTACCATGAAGTATTTTACCATTAATTTTGAAAGGCATGTGTTCAGAGTAATTTACTATTTCCTTGAAAGCCATATAGAATAAAAAGGAAGATTGTTTAGTGCATTAACTATGAAGATATCAATTCATATCTCTGCTTAAACAGCACGTTATGCTTTGAGCAATGTTTTAATATGTCCTAAAGAAATATGAGCTTGGGCCTTTAAAAGAAAAAAAAAGCAATTTTCTGTTGGGGGTCCATGACCCAGACCAAACATACATCTGCAAAAATGACTATAGAGACCAATAAGGAACCCAATTGTATGCTAATTTCAAATTAGCTTTTATACTTGCTTCAGGCTTCAAAGGGGACTGAGAGGAAAAAAGTAGTTATATGGAAGAAAATTACTCATTATTAGAAAAAGGCCATCACAAGGGATTCAAATTTCTCTTATTCTGATTATAGCAAAAGGTCATGCAGAAGAGAAAACCATGAAGATTTCTGAGGGGAAAAAAAGGCATAAAAGAAGAAAGCTAAATACAAAAATGGTAGACAAGCCCAAAGGGGAAATGAAATGATTCAGATTGAAAGCTTCTGATTTGTGGGGAAAAAAAAAAAAACTGGGATTAGGCTAAAGATAATTGAAGTTTAATGAGAAGGTTTCTAATTATACTGGTATATTTATGTAAGTATTTTTAATTGGGTATTATTTTTATAATGATTTAATTACTTAATAATGCTGCTTATTGATTTAACAAAGAGTTTTGTTTTTACAGAGAGAGCACAACATAACAGGATAAATGTTCTATCTTACGGATGCCTGTGGGTAGTTTAGACATTTAATTACATGACCTAAATCTAGCAGCCACTGTCCCCATAAGGGGGCTAGCCCTCATCGCAGAAATATAAACTGAGAGAATATAATCTGTATCTGTACACCCTATTTCTCTAACCCATGTCTAAAATATGACCCACTTTATACATCTGAAATAAACCATAAGTGCAGACTAATAGCTTTCTAACTTTTTGACCAAGACTTTTAGTGACAGATGCATTTTACATTGTGTCAGTTCAGGCTGCTATAACAAAAATACCATAGACAGGATGGCTTAAACAACAGAAATTCATTTCTTACAGTTCAGGAAGCTGGAAAGTTCAAGATCAACGTGCCAGCCAAGTCAATTTCTGGTGGAGGCCGACTTGCTGATTTGCAGATGAATACCATATTTCTATCAACATTCTTTACATTATTATTTAAGTGTTCTGTGAGAAGATGAACCTCTGTCTTCAGCTTTCCTCTTCTGTTTCTGAGGTCTTACCAGAGTTGGCTTTAAAACTTTCTTCACAAAAATATTGACTTTTGCTTGCATGCACCTCAAAACTCTTCCAGAACCTATTTATTATTATTATTATTATTATTATTATTATTACAGTAGTCCCCTCTCCTTTGGTTTTGCTTTCCTTGGTTTTCATTACCTGCAGCCTACTGCAATTCAAAAATATTGAATAGAATATTCTGGAAATAAAGAATTCATAAGTTCTTAGTTTCAATAGTAGCCAAACGCTGCATCGCAATGCCTATGCCATTCACCTCACTTCATCTCAGAAATAGGGATTTCGTCATCTCACATCATCACAAGAGGAGTGAATATAGTACAATAAGATAGTTTGAGAGACATAGAGACAATATTAACATAACTTTTATTATAGTATATTATCTTTTACTTATTTTATTATTAGTTATTGTTACTTTCTTACTGTGCTTAATTTATAAATTAAACTTGAGCATAGGTATGTAAGTATAGGAAAAAACATAGTGTACATGGGGTTCAGTACTATTCACAATTTCAGGCATTCACCAAGGGTCTTAGAACCTATTTCCTTGTGGATAAGGGGGAGGTTACTGTATTATAATTACCATAAGGCATTGGGTCACATGATTAAGGAGGCTGAGAAGTCCCATTATTTGCTGTCTACAAGCTGGATACCCAGGAAAACTAGTGGCGTAGTTTGAAGGCCTGGAAGTTAGATAGCCAGTGCTACAGATTCCAGCCCAAGTCTGAATGTCTGAGAACCAGGAACATCAGAACCAGGAGAAAACAGATGTCCTGCTCAAGCAGTCAGGCAGAGTTAACTCAATACTTCTTCATCTTTTTTTGTTTTATTCAGGCCCTCAACAAATTACATGAGGCCCACACACCTTGGGGAGGGCCATATGCTCTACTCATTCTACCAATTCAAATGCTCATCTCTGCCAGAAACACCCTCACTGACACGCACAGACACAATGTTTAACCAGATATCTTGGCATCTTGTGTTCCAGTCAAGTTGACACATAAAATTAACCATCACACATCATGATTGAGAATACAAATTTATATCAAAAAGAGAGAAAAGGAAGGAGGGAGGGAAGGAAAGAAGGAATGAGGAAGGGAGGAGAAAGGGATGGGGAAGGAAGGGAGGGGGAAGGAAGGGGGGAAGGAAGGGAGGGGGAAGTAAGGGAGGGAAGGAAGGAAGGAAGGGAGGGACAGAGGGAGGGAGGGAGGGAGGGAGGAAGGGAAGGAGGAGAAAGATCCATGAAGTAAATCTAATTTGTACCACTTGTATATATTTCATTATGTTCTAGTCTGCCATTCTCTTTTTAATGTTAACTGTGATCCACTAAAAAAATTTTGCTGCCACTGTTTAAAGCAAATATTACAAATACTTAATTGACTCCTCTTTATCTAAAGTGTCTCTACGATTGGTAAAATAGCCATAAATTTTCTTTGTTGACATGCTGGATTCTGAGTGCTTTAAGACTAGCTGAGACATGGCCAAGAGGGAGAATCCTTGGATCTTTAAAAGTGACCTCTGGGAAAACTCATTTCTGTCTGAAGCATCATCAAAATAATCCTTAATATCCATATTTCTACCAACATCCTGTAAATGATTATTTATGTGTTCTCTAAAAAGATGGAACTTTCTCCCCAGCTTTCCTCTTTTCTTTCTGAGCCATCACCAGAATTGCCTCTAAAAGTCAAAGGTGGCTCAAAAACTAGTAAGATATCTTTCCTCCGTGCCCTTTCCTCCACAAACTCTGATGCTCCTACTGCCCCGTTCTGAGATATGATCGGGCTCCTACTGATCCATCTCCCAGAGCAATGCTCAGTAGCCTGCTTTTCCTCACCTGGGCTATTCAACCTTCACCTACTCAGAAACTGAGATTTGCTGATTTACTACAGCTAGAAAGGTAATCAAACATGTGTGTTAATTTTCAACCACTCAATGATTTATCATTCTTTTCATTAACTATGTTTTGGCTTCTAACCTACATCTTGAGTATAAATGGTGAAGATGGCAAATATAGGAAAGGATGGTTTTCGGTCTTTTACTATAGGAACCTACAAGTAATGAAGTCAGACCAAAGCAGTCTCTGAACTGGGCGTACGTCTTTACAAGGATGTCTAAGAGAAGAAAGCTTGCTCTCCCAACATGTTCAGTCACAGCAGCTGAAGAATTTATGACAGTGGAAAATGTAGAAGGAGGAATAGGCCAACAACAAATTAGCTGATTGTTAGTGAAGCAATAGGGGCCAGAATACCTTTTATATGCACACATTCCAGTCCAGTGAGTTGCCTTTTAGTGTGCATCAGAACCCCTTAAATAGTCTGCTTAAATCAAGATTAGTTGTCTGGTGTGTTCTACAACCCTAGACCCTATCACTGAGTGGGAAGAGAGGGAGAGAAAAAGAGGATGCAGGGAACCCTAGAGAAGCACAATGCAATTCAAGTAAAGGTAGGGGAGGAATGTACCAGCTGTACATTATCAATATTTTCCTGACATATGTTGTCCCAGGATAACATGGTGATGAATCACAACAAAGACCCAACAAAAAATGTTGACACTGTAAGACTCTTACTTAAACATGTATATTTTAAAAGGTGGGAGGAGAGAGGTACTCCAAACTGCCTGACTTGATATTGACTTGATCCTTTGGCACAGACTACAGTCATCATTAAACACACACGCTATCCTAATTTGTATGCCCATACCAGTCTTCCCTCCTTGTTGAGAAATAACAAGGAGATCATTGTGACTGGAATCTAGTTAAACTATCATGCTCACGATGCTATGCAGTAGCTCTAGATTCAATGTTATCATATATGATGTTACCACAATAGTTTCCTAAATTATCACAAAGTGGTATAAAAAAAAAATCCAGTGTTGCAGTCCAACTACTTCACAGGTCACGTGGCCTCAAAGCACTGACATTAGAACTTAATAGCCATCTATAATGTTTCCACGAAAAATATGTTCCAGGCTCCAAACAGCATTCTTTCAGGCAAACTTTTAGAACACAATCTGCTTAGGAATTGTCTCTACTGGTCTGTGAGACGTTTGTTTTGCACATGAAGTTTATTTCAGACTCTCTTCTACAGAGATATTTCCTGCCCTTGGAAGATGACTTCAAATAATAAATTGTCACCAAAAATGGACATGAAACTTTTAAAAAGCAGTAGGGAGGTGGAAAAGATGAACAAGCTGAAAACAAGTCCATTTTGGGAGGGTTTGGAACATCCTGGTTAAGGGAGTTTTTCATTTTAAAGGAAAAAGTGCTCATCCGATGTGTTTCTTTGTTCATGGCACTTAATATAGAATTCTACAATGTTAAAATAGGAAGTCAGGTTTATATGGTGTTTGCTTTAATGATACCAAAGTGCCTGGAAATAGCAGCACATGCTGTAACAAGTTTCAGGTATTAAAAGAAAAGCTACAGTGCTGAGCTCTTTTCTAAACTTTTATATGACGTCCCAGGCTTTGTGGACATTCAGGAGCAAATCAGGGCTAATACGGGAAGCTTACAGATGGTATAATGGCTTCAGGCATCCCAATTATATTAAAAAGTTGAAAGCGACAGATTCATATCCTCCCCTTTTACATGTCATAAATTCCAAAGTGTTGGTGTCAAACTGTGTCAATTGCACTCATTTATTAATACTTGGAATACCGTCAGTGAGCTTCCTAACTGTTATTATCCATTTATTCATTTACAGCCATCTAATACTAACAGCACTAGCTGCAGTTTCAATCCTCTCCCTAAAACCATACATGCATTGCCTCAGGGAGACTTACATAAGCCTGCATCTGGGGAGAGCCGGGAGGAGGAAATAGCAAATTGCAGGATCTGCTGATTTTGGATATAGGTCTCTCTGCAGGAGCTTCCAAATGTGTCTTTGTTTATGTTCTGGGCTCTGGGTTGTTGTGGGGCACGGATCTAAGGAGGAAGGAATTTGTTGCCTCAATAAAAAAAAATGTGTAATTAAGATGTGGAAGAAAGCTTAGGTGAAAGAAAAAAAAAGACTATCTCCATGTATTCTAAAACAAATATTTACACATTCATTAATTTAAACATTATCTTTTTTTTTAACTATCTGATCTTCAGTCTTGGATGCAGTGGTTAATAAGCCCTGATGTCTCTACACAAAGTAAAAAAAAATAAAATAAAAATGTATGGCAAGGACGCACATGATTCAGACCTGAAAACTATCCTGCATAAAACATTCATTATAATTAATGCAGTGTTTTTGGCTGGTATTAAGACCTTAATTTTCCACTTGGTGGAACTTACTGTATGTAGTAGAAAAATCACTGGCTCTGGGTCAGAAATGCCTTGATTCTAATCCAGCCCCTGCCACTTCTTAGCCACGCCATGTGTGTAAATTAGTTGACCTCTCTGAGCCTTGGGTTTGTTTTCTTTAAAATGTGAATTATAAGGAAATATTAAATGTGATGATTACATCAGAGAAAAAAAGTAAAACAACTACATCGTTTTTCTAAATTGCAGCTTTCTTCCCTCACCGCTTTCCTCTTTAAGAACTGCACAGTCATTTTTAACAAGAAAGGATATAAGTGATCAAAATAATTATTCAGAAAACCAATGATTCATTGCAGACATTGGTAGTGCGCCCTACATA
Organism: Cacajao melanocephalus; assembly: GCA_963573385.1. NCBI lineage: Eukaryota > Metazoa > Chordata > Mammalia > Primates > Pitheciidae > Cacajao > Cacajao melanocephalus. The sequence goes on along the minus strand of CAUYLG010037114.1, from coordinate 27,842 downwards.
CTATTGGGCATGAACGAGTTAAGTGGGAACACCACCTTGGAGTCCTGGGGGAAGGGTGAAACGGAGGAAGGTAACAGTGGATTTAATAATGTTTCGCAGGCAGAGTCCTGGTGCTGTGCAAAGCTCCAGATCCTGTTTCTTCTCAGACTCCAATCAGTCAGGAAGTCATTCTCAAAGAAGTTTACATTGCCCTCCTCTCCTTACACTGCTGCACAGTAGGAAACCCAGGACACAGAATACTCACAAGAAAGAAGCTAGCATTTCCTGGGATAATAGGGAAAGCAAATGAGCCTCATGTCACAGAACATATTATAAGGAAGCAAAGCCTCCTGCACAACCTATACGAAAAAGACCAAACTTTTTAAGCCTTGAACAGCTGCATATGTAAAGACCAAGAAAGTAATGTAAATAGTAATAAAAAGCTCTAATTCTTCTTCAATTCCAGTTCATGTGCCACATTTTGAGAAGAATGACACAAAAGTGTACATGCTTTCTCACACACACACATGCACACGCCCATGAATACACACAACCCATGCAACACATGTTCTCACCTACCGGTCGATACAAGAAAAGAAACCTGGATTATATCAGAAGACAGACAGTCTTACTAGTCAGGCTGTGTCTTCACTACATGCTTAATGGCGAAAAATGGGTGAGGTATATCAGAATTTCCTCAGAGAACATTCCAAAGCTGTTACATATATTTATGCTTGTCATGTGTGTAACATGCACATAATTCTCTTTTATTCTTTCATCAGTATTTATTTTCTGTTAGCTAGAAGAGGGCATGGGCTTTGTCTATATTGCTTACTTTTAAACTTGTGACCACCTGGCATGTAGTAGGTGCTCAATAAATATTTGCTTAATAAATTAATGAACATTTCCAATTCTAAGGGGGACTCTGCCATTTTAAATAAGAAATTACAATAGAATTAAGCTAATTTGATTTTTGATATCCCAAGGAACCCAAGCCCCTTTTGTTGGTAGTTTCCTTTTTAGAACACTGTCTGAACTAGACCTATTTTATATGGCTGACTGGGGCAAGGAACATTTTGTACACTCACGTGGTAGCCTGTGGAGAGGTATCTATATGAAAGATAAAAATATTGGTTGTATTTGTACAGATACAACACTAGGGTGCAAATAACCAACTCTGTCTTTTTTTTTTCTTGAAACAGTCTCCCTTCTGTCATCCAGGCTGAAGTACAGTGATGCAATCTCAGCTGCAACCTTTGCCTCCCGGGTTCATGAGATTATCCTCATGCCTCAGTCTCCTGAGTAGCTGGGACTACAGACATGCACCACTATGCCCAGCTCACTTTTGTATTTTTAGTAGAGACAGGGTTTCGCCATGTTAGCCAGGCTGGTCTCAAACTCCTGACCTCAGGTGATCCACCAGCCTCAGCCTCCCAAAGTGCTGGGATTACAGGCATGAGCCACTGTTCCCAGCCTACCAACTCTGTCTTCTATACATTAAACTAAATCAATGATTTATTAATTTACCCAAATTGATTTTTCTCTATTTATATTTTCAACCTCTTTTCCTTCCAGGCAATGAGCTCCATGCCAGCATTCCCCTTTCCTTTAAAATAATAGCTTTTGTTTTTCCTTAGAATTCACCACAAGCAATTTAGCAAAATGTCACTGGTGCCTCCTACAAGACATCATAACAGCAAAATTTTATTTTTACTACATAAAGACATTTTACTTTTTCTAAAGTTTAAATTGTTTCCACTTCTTTCTCCCTTTGTCATGACCTGACAAAGAACCATCACGGCTCAGTTACATGATTTCCTCTTACAGAAACCACATATTCTTTCCTTCATTAGGTCATGCAAGTATAACCACCAAATGACTGTCTTCATCATAACTTCCAGTAGGCAGTCCAGAGACTGGAGGGAGATCTACCAGTCTGCAGTTCCTGCACATTTTCTGTACTTCTCTTTTTTTTTTTTTGGAGACAGAGTCTCGCTCTGTCACCCAGGCTAGAGTGCAGTGGCACAGCTTACTGTAACCTCCCTCTGCTTCCCAGGTTCAAGCAATTCTCCTGCCTCAGCCTCACGAGTAGCTGGGAGTACAGGCAAGCACCACCACGCCCAGCTAATTTTTGTATTTTTAGTAGAGACGGAGTTTCACCATGTTGGCCAGGATGGTCTCTATCTCTTGACCTTGTGATCTGCCCGCCTGGGCCTCCCAAGGTGTTGGGACTACAGGCATGAGCCACCGTGCTCAGCCTATAGTTTTCTTATAGAAAGGAATTTCATTAACAATCTTTTGACTTTCTTCATATTAGTAGCAAAAGTGCCACAATCTAGTCCCTAACAACAAAACCATTTTCATTATTAAAATACATGCCATCATACATTTGTCAAAACTCATTATGCACAACCTAAGAGTGAAGGGTAATGTAAACTTGGATTCTGGGTGACAATGATGTGTCAATGTAGATTCACCCATTGTAAACCAGACTAGGGTGTTGATCATGGGGGAGGCTGTGCATGCGTGAGAGCAGGGGGAATATGGAAACTCTACTTTCTACTCAATTTTCCTGTGGACCCAAAACTGCTCTAAAACAAAAATAAAGTCAATTATGGTAAAAATGCCTGCATAGGACATAATCATGACACTGTTCAAAGCATTTTACTTATTTTGTGAATATAAACATATGCAATTCTTATAACAATATTATGAGAGAGATATTACTACTATTATCCCCTTTCTGCTGATGAGAAGACTTCAGTTACCTGACTCTGAATGTCATGACGGATAAGTGCCAGGGCAGCCACCTGGCTGCAGCCGATGCACTGCTTGGGTGCTTCCTCTGCTTGGGTGCTTCTCAGTCATGCCAAACTAAGTCTCCAGCCACACATTCCTCCCCTTCACCCCAAGCACAGTCCTTTAAACTATTAGCTATAGTTGTTCTCATAGGCGTATTGTGTACTTCACAGTACACACATATGTAAAAAATATTTCTGCATGTGCCACTCTGAAGGATATGCTTTATATTTAAAAAAAAAAAAAATGGAAGTGAAATCATTCCCAACAGTTTTCTCAGGAAAGATGAATATAAGAATTCACTTGAGTTCATCAAAGGGCCCCACGGATTCTTTGGCTATCTGCCTAATTCCGAAGTCATTCTGGAGTTTGTGTAATTCATTTGGCAGTCTACTAGCACCTTGATTATCCCATGGTTACTTAAGGAAGTTTTTATTTATTTTTTCACATATTTTCCATTTTACAAATTATCTGATGATGTGTATCATTTCTAAAAACAGAACAGAATCAACATTTTTTAAAAGTTTAGTCAAGATAGGGACATCTAAATTGTTTAGGTAACTGTAGTGACACAGAGCAGAGAAGCTTTCAAAGGAAATCACTGTTTGTTCCTAAAGTGCAAATCCCTTTCCTGGGAGTTAGTACCATGAAAATTATTACCAAAAATTATAAGTATATGCAGAGTTTTGTTCTGAATATATCTCTCATTAAAAAAACAAATTATTTTTTCAGATGGAGTTGCTTGGATACAAGGAGAATCTTACAGAATACAAATGAACTTGAAGGCATTAGTAATATTTTCAAAATAATAGGGAAATGACACAAAGAGTGAAAGAGGTAATTGAAATCTGTCTTTGATGGGAATAGTATCTAAAAGGAATATTTTACATATCTGCTGGCTGCTTTAAAAAATGTTAATGATTACTGAAATTGAGAAATGTCAACCGTATGGAATGAACAAAACTACTTCCCTAATGAGATTTTATAAGGTGAGCAATTGTTTTGAACATTTTCTAACCTTGACTTTTCTACTTATCTTAAGAATTTTTTTAAAAAATAGTATTTCAATATGAAAAGGAGACTTGTGGCAAATTCAGAATATAATAATTGACCATTAAAATGGAAATGCCTTCTCTAACCAGAAAAATGAATAAAAAATAACAACTTACATTCTCTATGGATGTCTTTACAAAGATAAAGTAGCAGGATATTTACTTGAAATAATGTTAATCATCAATGCTGAAGTTTACGGAAGACAAAAATATAGAAATAATGTGTGCGTAGACAGCCCCATGATGCACACAGTGGATGCATTGTGTTCCTCTGACTTGCATAACTACTTTGAAAGTTTTCCTTTCTATGTCATCAAAGAAGACTTTTTGGCTCTGCCAGAATACTCTACCATTTGGCCCCATAGACTTCAAGCATGCCTGGAGGTATGTGCCAGTTGGTTGTTGGTTTTAGAAGATCATTCTGATCTCTGCTGAGTTACCCAACTGGACTCAGAAGGCTCTGACCCACGTGCCACATTCCAGCTGTATGCTTGTTTGTTTTTCATCTCAACCTTGTTTAATGGGAAGGTGAGTCACCTTGTGTGTATGTCAGCTGATTTTTGTCAGGGAAACTTAAAGGGGATAGACTTGAAATTGAAAAGATAAGATTGTGATTGAATGGGCCTTGTATAAACTATGTTTTGTTTTTGTTCTTTTCCTTACTTACCACGTAAACAGATTCCTTGAGTCTTAAACTAAGGAACTTAATCTTTGGTACTTGCAGAGCCTTTCTTCCGTGAAGCAGAGTTATTTAGGATGCCGCCCACAAATGAGCTCTCAACTGGATCTGTCGTCATCATCATAGAACTTACTATGGTCTGGTAGTATTCAAAGTGCTTACTTATATACATTTCTGGAAACAACCTTACACATTTGATTCTACGTATTTTTCCATCTCTTGATGAGGAAACAGACACAAAAAGGCCAAATGACTTTTTCAAGGACATGCAGCTAGGAAAGGACAAAGACAGGGACAGATGAAGACATCATCACAGACACAAGCAAGGTCTCAGATAATAGAGATCCTAGGAATCTATGAATGTAAATATGAATTGAAAATATGAAAATTATTTGTTGAATCAACAAAGTGGAAATAAAATTATTTTTTGTTAGCTGATTTGGCAATGACTAACAGTCAACATACCTATTAGGTGGTTCTGGTGGAAATAATTTAGTTCATTGTTAATAATAGTTCCCCCCTTTAAATTTAATGATACATTTCCAATATCTAGATGGATGAATAAAGATAGGGGAAAGAATTATATATTTTATTCATTTCTGCTTATGACCTCAATTTCAGATTCCAGAAATCCATTATCTAATAAGTTATAAAACAAAGTTGTTAGAGTATCCCAGGATGGCTAGACAAAGTTGAATATTTCATGATTAAAAACAACGACAGCCAGGCACAGTGACTTACACCTGTAATCCTAGAACTTTAGGAGGCAGAGATGGGTGGCTGGTTTAAGCCTGGAATTCGAGACCAGCCTGAAAATAAACTGAGACCTTGTCTTGACAAAAGATACAAAAATTAGTTGGTGTGGTGTTGCGTGCTTGTAGTCCCAACTTCTTTGGAGGCTGAGGTGGGAGGATCACCTTAGCTCAGGAGATTGAGGTTGCAGTGAGCCAAAATTGTGCCACTGCATTGTGCCACTGCATTGTGCCACTGCACTCCAGCAGCCTGGGTGACAGAGCGAGACCCTATCTCAAAACAAAACAAATCAATTTTCACTTAAAATAAACATACCTGGGCCAGGCACAGTGGCTCATGCCTGTAATCCCAGCACTTTGGGAGGCTGAGGAGGGCAGATCACGAGGTCAGAAGCTCGAGACCAGCCTGGCCCATATGGTGAGACCCTGTCTCTACTAAAAATACAAAAAAAACTAGCTGGGCATGGTGGTGTGTGCCTGTAGTCCCAGCTACCCGGGAGGCTGAGGCAGGAGAATTGCTTGAACCCAGGAGGCAGAGGTTGCAGTGAGCTAAGATTGCACCACTGCACTCCAGTCTGGGCAACAGAGAGAGACTCCTTCTCAAAAAAAAAAGAAAATTAAAAATTAATAAATAATAAAATAAACATACCTAAGACATCATTGTACATTTTAAATTATTTCTAAGTAGAACAATGTTACTGAATATATTTTAAATAGGTTTATATAAACAAAATCCTTATAAGGTCATTGTATTGAATTCAATTTTTTTTGTTATATGGAAGTTGTAGAATTTGGGGATTATTAAATACTAACGTAAGTAAAAATATAAAGTCCAATCTTTGATAAGAAAATACTTTGTCTTAGTCAGTTTGGGCTGCTGCAACAAAACACCATAGACGAGGTGGCATAAACAACAGACATTCATTTGCTCACAGTTCTGGAGGCTGGGAAGTCTAAGATGAAGGTACTAGCAGCTTTGGTTCTTGGTGGGGGTATTCTTCCTACCTTGTAGATAGCTACCTTCTTGCTGTGTGCTCACGTGGTCTTTCCTCAGTACCTGAGCATGGAGAGAAAGCTCTGGTGTTTCTTCCTTTCCTTTGAAGGGCATTAATCCCATCACATAGTCCCCAACCTGATGATCTCATCTAAGCCTAATTACCTTCCAAAGGCCCCACCTTACAAGTACCATCGAGATGGGGATTAGGACTTCAACATGTGAATTTGGGAGGAACACAATCAGTCCTAACACACTTTTGGGAAATCTTTTCCATGTAGTCCAGATTCATCTAGTATGCAAGCCACACTATGCTACAGAAGTGATCTGAGGGCAAGAAGAAAGATCCTTCTTTCAGACCTGAAGCTCAACATTAACAGGCCCAGGAAGGAGCCCCTAGCATGGAGGATACCCAAAAACTGAACAATAATATGAGGCTTGAGGCTCACAAATAAACGTCATTAAGAGAGAACTGGGAAAAATCAGAGATAAAGAAGGAAAAAAGGTGTGGTGGTGGGTAATGGATTTGAGGTAGGAAAGGAAATGGGAAGGAGTGGAGTACTAGGAGGGGACGGGAGGGGAAGAGAGAAGGTGAAAGGAAGAGAGAAGGAAGAAGATGACAAGAGCGAGCACAGTCTCATTTTCTCAGCATTAAAATCCTAAACCGGACACTCTAAAAATAAAAACTGCAGTGGTGGGAGTGGGGGAGTTTTACTTGTAAATAATTTAAAAATCACTGAGCTTCCTGCCATGATAGTGAAGGCTATAGATTTCAACAACCTAAAGTGATTTTAAACACCCCTCTCTAGAGAGTAAGTAAAAACATCTATCTCCCCCATAGAACAAAATTCCCTTTCTTGATGGAACTGAATGGGGTTGGAGGCATTTATTCTTGGAATCTTCACCAGCCCAGACCATAGACATAAGCAAACCTTCACGGAGGCTAGAGATTGTTAAGCTGCAGCTTGTCACCTATAACCCATTTTTATAAAATGTGAGTGAAGGCCACTATATTGTTAGTGGCCACCTTTGGACATAAAGAAGTTATTAGAGAAAAGACAATAATGTCTTATCATGTAAGCACATCTGAAATACTGATACGATTTCGGTGTTACATAAACACTAAAGCAAATTTGGTGACTAATTGTATGTGTGATATACATATACATACACATGTATGTATACCATTTAAAAAGAAACATCAAAAGAGTTTAAAATATACTGATTTGATGACAGCTGAAGAGCTAATTGTTGTCTTCCACTATTAAAACAGGGTAAACGCCAATAGGAGGGGAATTGCTCAGCTTTAGGAAGGGGTAATTAGGTTTAATGGAATCGGTTGAGAAGAGGAATCATTAAGCCTATCGGGAAAAACTTCCTCCCAATGAAAACTATTAGATAATGGAATCACTTCCCAAGAGAAATGCTTGAAATCCTATCACTGAGTATATTTAGGACTCAGCTGGACACTACAAGACATTCCACGTCTCAGACTTTATGCCCTTTTATGTCCAAAATATTTTAGTATTTTATTTGATGAAATATATTCAAATTCTTTCTTCAGGACTACATATATAAAGAGACTGTATATATGTATAAATACGCATATATACTATAAATATATAGTCTAAATATAGCACATATGTGTGTACGTGTATGTAGAGAGATAAAGGTAGATAGGCAGGTAGGCAGATTAATTGATGAATGTAAGGAAGAGAAACAGAAAAAGAACCTTAAGATTCGAGGTTCTTTCCTATGTTTGTTTTTAAACTTGCAGGTTACAAATGAAAACACTAAAAGCTGTGATTGATGAACAATAAAGAAATATGCTAACATAACAAGCCTCTCCATTTTTCTTGTTACACTAATTTTACTCTCAAGAATCAGAAACAACCAGGTTTGCATTTCTTTTCAGTTAGTATTGGTTGCTTCTGAGAATAAGCTCAACGATTAATCTAAAATTCCAATAAAAGCACCAAAAAAAAAAAATCCCTCAGATGAGAAAAATTAAAACTGTTCAGACTCTTAGTGAGAATTTAAAGTTCAATGACCTATCTAACTCTTTCTTGTAAAAGAACAATCACTTTCAGAAAACCTATGCCCCCATGGAATGACGCATCCACTTCCTCCTAAACATAGATCACATTATCAGTGTTGCCAAATATATCAACAACTGCCTGACTGTTGAACACCATGTTTATCTAATGGACCATAACAGACAGCGAGAACAAGCACAGTTGGAGACAGTAATCTCTAAAAGTATTTCCAAACCAGCACCATTTTTTATTTTTTTTCTTTCCTTTTTCAATTAAGCAAGTTGTTAAGGAGTTGTTAAGCAAGTCATACAAGAGCACTGTTAGGATTGCTGCACTGAAACCATTGCTTTCTGCTGAAATGTAAAATAATTCTGGAGGGTCATATTTTTATGTATTCACATGAGAACTAGGACAGAGAAGAAGGAGGGCCATGGAGTCAAGTTTATATTGGATGCCCAATCAAATCTGTCATGAATTGCACAGAGAAAATTCCTAAGGACTCTAGAGATAAATTCTCAACTTTTCCCCTCTGCATAATGAAACGGCTCAAAGCTGAGGATCAGGATGGGACTGAGAGGGATTTTATTTAAATGCTTGTGAGAAAAAGAATGCAATTATTCAAAATGTTTCACATGGTTCAATTTCAGGACTAAGATAAATTTGTTATAAAATGTTGAGAAAATACAGGTAAGTCAAAAGGAGAAAATAAACCACATATAATCCAATAATGTAGAGATAAATGCTATTAAAATGTTGGTTTATATTTTCCCAATCTGATTATGTCCTGAAACAGATATTTTAAAAACAAAATATCTTTTTGCATATGTAATTTTGTGTAGTGCAATTTTTCAACACACACCATATTGTGCACCTATTTTTCATAACAATATTTTTCTATAACATCATTTAAATCGCTGTTTGATACTCTGCTACATCAAGGCCCTCTATGAAGTTTTCCAGCCCCATATTCTTGTTACCAAACCTTTGCTATTATTAATAGTTCTGTGATGTGTACTCTTACATTGTACTTTTTAAGTGTCCATAAATATTTCCTTAGAATAACTTACTTGAAGTGTGTCATAAAATAAACAAAACCCCAAGACTTTGTAACAGAGTCAAAATGCCCTTTGTAATGTTTGTAATAATTTTCCTTTCTGCCCACAACGTTTACTATGGTTTTGACAAAGTACCTTTTGTGTATTTGTTTGTTTTTGTTTACTTGAACCCCATCAATCTTGCTTTATGGTTGCTTTCATAAGTCAGCATAAAAAAATTGTTCCTAAGATTAAATAACATATAAATAAGTAAAATATACAAATAAAAAAAATTTAAAGATGAACATTTATTTTCTTCAAGTGGCTTTATACATCTTTTTAATATATATATATATATATATGCATCATTTATTTAGAATTTCTGTTGATAAATAGTATAAAACAAAATAAGTTGCTACCGAGTTTTCGCAATACATTTGTTAAATAAGCCATCTTGATTTGCTAATTTGATTTTATAACACAATTTGATGTGCTACTTCATGAAATTATTATGTACACACTATTCTTTATTTAGTTGAATCTGTAAAATTATTATAATAACTTCTCTCATGTGTCTCTAAAGGACCCAGGAGTAGCAATTATTTCACCTGTGCAGGAAGCAGTTAAAGTTGAGCAGCTTTTTATCATCTATATCTATGTATTCTCAGTTTAAAAAAAAAAAACTTTAAATATTAATCTTCCTTCAAAAATCTTAATCCATGAATAAGAAAAGTGTAGAAATCAGTAAATCATATCAAAAGAGTTTATGCAGCCGCCACACTAGGGTGAGGAACCAAATTGCAAGAGAAAAAATGTACTCTTATTTAAAGAACCAACAGGGTTTCCATTCTTCTCTTTTTTTCTTCCTATTCTTTTGTTATATTTTATTTAAAGCAGAGGTTCTCAAAGAAGGGTCCCCAGACCAATAGCATCACATGGTAACTTGTTAGAAATAAATAACCCCAGACTTACTCAATCAGCAATGGTGGGTGTGGGGCCTGGAAACTATGCTTTCACAAGTTTTCTAGGTGATACTGATGCATGCAAAAGCTTGATTTAAAAGAACTTTGTCAAGAAAGAATCTGAATAGAACCCAACAGATAATATTGTGGTATCTGTGACATAAAGGCATAACAAGCCTTTACTGAGAGATTTAATATAGACCTTTCTCCATTTACCCTTTCCCCATTTATTATGTATGCATTCATTTATTAAACATTTTTTGTAAACCTAGATAAGGGCTGGATACTGAGTATGGACACAGGATAAAACAGATCCCTTGCGCTCAAAACACTGGCAATTTATATATATATTTTTGTTCTACCTTCAAGAGAAAAGAAAACAAAAACCTGTAACAGAAAACTAGACTATTAGTACTTTCATTTGTCAAGTTTTTATATATATATATATATATACGTGGCTAGTTAAAACAAAGCCAAATATTTTGCTTCTTAGAATATAAGCTTTTTTTGTTGAAAAAAATTGTGGATAACTTTCACAATGAGAGCCCACAAAAAGAATACTAAAATAATCTTTAGTTGAATTGGAATTTACAGGGAGTGAGATACAGAGTCATTATACTAGAACAATCAATCTGGAAGAAGCCCAAGGAAGCCAAAACTGTTGGAAAGAGTATATAACTGAAAAAGCACAGACTGACAAGTTATAGTAATGATAGTGAAGAATAACTGAGGTGTCATTGAAAGGGATCTCTCTGGAAAGGAAGAAGGACCACCTGAGGTATAAAAGACTGAGAAACAGCAACAATTTAGCTTTGGGGAGTAGATGTAAGAAATGGAAGCAGAAAGCAGGATGATCTTGAGTATTAGAAACTCAAGAAAAAGAAAGGCATAACCACAACCTTTTTTAAAGACGAGGACCAGGACTAACTGACAGGTTTGCTTTGTGCTAATAAAACTAATGGTTTGTTAGTCTCTCCCCTGTAAGCATGTGCCTCTTTCCACAGTGAGCAAAGCAATCACTTGTCCTAACATCAAATCTCTTCATCTTCAGGCTCAGCTCAGGACACACTTTCCCTGGCAAACCCCTTCCCCATGCTGACTACACAATGCTTCACCTGGTCTCTCATTCAAACAACTCTTATTATGATTACAGGAGACCCAGTGCAATTTTAATAGCCCAGTAGAGAAGTATGAACGACATAGTGAGGTAAATCAACTCAGCTTGCCCCAAACGACAGGTAATAATGTAGAAAGACAGAGGGGGAAAAAGAAAAAAGATGGATGGTCTCCAGAATGTTCAATGGCGGACTTTCAGCAGGGTATTTTCCACTCTTAGGGACAAAAAAAAAGCTCTCCACAGCTCATATCTGATCATACTACCATATGAATCACTATTCTTCCTTTCCACCTAGACAACTTCTCATTCTTCAGAATGAAATTTAAGTGTCATTTCCACGAAGAAGCTCATTTTAATTCGCTTGGACTATTCAAATTTTCCTGTGAGAGGTTCCTATTGCTTTTGCAGCCCTCTTCACAAAATTGACTACAATTATAACTTTACATGTATTTATGTGATTAAAATTCACTTATTTCCCCTTTCCACATCTATCTTTTTTTTCTCTTTTGAATCAGAACCTAAGGTACTGTCTAGCACATGGTAGCTGCTTACAAATTCTTTAAATATTTGTTGAATGAATAAATGACTATTCACATCCTTGAACAAGCAAAGCAACCTCCTATTCCCGACCTTTAAGGTCTTTTTTACTGTTGTTTTCTCTGTCTAGAATACTCTTCGCTTGAAATCCATATCTTGTTCCCACAGTGCCATCAGCAGCATTTGTCAAATTATCAATGGAGGTCTTTCATCTGTTTTTGTTTGGTTTGGTTTTTTAAGTTCCAGGGTACATGTGCAGGATGCGCAGTCTGTTACATAGATAAACATGTGCCACGGTGGTTTGCTGCATCTATCAACCCATCACCTAGGTATTAAGCCCAGCAGGCATTCACTACTTTTCCTGATACTCTCTCCCCGCCATCCTCCCCTGACAGGCCCCAGTGTATGTCATTCCCCTCCCTGTGTCCATGCGTTTTCATTCTTCAGCTCCCTCTTATAAGTGAGAACATGCAGTACTTGGTTTTCTGTTCCTGTGTTGGTTTGCTGAAAATAACAGCTTCCAGCTCCATCCATGTCCCTGCAAAGGACATGATCTCATTCCTTTTTATGGCTGCATGGTATTTCACGGTGTATATGTACCATATTTTCTTTATCCAGTCTATCATTGATGGGCATCCTGTTATTTTAATACAAAAAGCCACTTTTCTTTCTCATAGTTCTTATATGTTCCCATTTACTATTTGTTTTCTCCCCAACAGAATAAACTTCTATGAGAATAAATACTCACTCCTTCATTTACCACTGTATTTCCAGCTTTGTACTGTGTTTGAATGAATGAAAAAATGAAATTTTTACCTCTCCTGTGTTAGGATAACTGAAGGAGACCATTACGGGACTGAGGAATGCCAGAATTTCCCAAACTGATTATAGTAGCCACAAGATAAGGATACTATCCATTTTTATGTGGTTCAGAATTGGAGTAACAAGAAGGGGAACAGCAGAGAGAAGAATAGGGAGGTACTGTTGAGTACAAACTTGAGATGTGTTGTCTTCAGCCATTGTCATCAAAGCAGACGACATCTCAAGATTTTAGATGCTGAATGGCATGAATGGACAAGGCAAAAAAAAAAAAAGACTTTTTCAAGCATAAGCTAATAACTTAATGCTAATATATGTTTTTAAATTAAGTATAAATATAACTCTAGGCCAAGAGCCCTTGCAAGATACAGGTGATAATGCAAAGAGAACATTGCCTGGTCCCACATAGGTAGTAAATCCAGAGATACTCCACTCACCAAAGTGAGTTCATCATGAGACTTATAATTTCACTTCTTCATGACAATTGCCAGCATAAATCTTATGAACGTTGCGTAAATTGTGATGTTTATTTTATTTCTCATTGCCCTCCATAATGGACCTTGCTGTGTTCCCCAAAAATTTATATGTTGAAGTCTTAACACTCAGTACTTCATAACATTACTGTATTTACAATGACCTATTTAAGGACATTAAGGTTAAATGAAATTACTGGTGAGGGCCCTAGTCCAGTTTGACTGGTTTCATAGGAAGAAGAGATTAGGACACAAACACACACAGAGGAAAGACCATGTGAACATTCAGAAAGAAGATGGTCATTTGCAAGCCAAAGAGAGAGACCTCAGAAGAAATCAACCATGCCGATACCTTGATCTCAGAATTCCAGGCTCCAAAACTGTGAGAAAAAAAATTATGCTGTTTAAGTCACCCAGTCTACGGTATTTTGTTTTGGCAACCCTAGCAAACTAATACACACTCTATTTTAAACTGTTTCAATTTAAACTTACAAACTTAGTAAAACACGTAATCTCTGAAATGTCATTTGCTGATTTATTGAATGAGAAGGGAAAAAATAGTCAAAGTTAAAATAGATATCAGCAAATATTAACCACAGCATAAAGTAGACAAAGAGTTTAGAAGATATTCACTGGCGATGCATTTGCCTGACAAGAAAACCCTACGATTAGAACAACGGTTGTGTGAGGAAATATATAGACTGCATTTCATGTACACTGATACCTGAGAGTACATCATTTACTCATACTGATAAATGAGAAAACACAACTGAAAAGAGAGAAAAAAAGTATGTCCCCAAAGAAGTGACAAGCAGTGGAGATTTGGGAAGATAGAGGTGTCAAAAGCGGATTTTTCTGGCAGAGTAGCAAGGACCAGGAGATCATCAAAGTGACAGTGAAAAAAATACCCTACAGACGATAGAAAAATCAGTCTAAAATGTAATGTAGAGGCAGAAGAGAAAAAAGATGATTGTTAGGTCAGGGCTCTAAAATTTTTAAGAGTCAATAGGAATATCTGAAGTTCTCATACAAAATGCATTGAACCCAACCATAAAAAGAAAACTGGAAAACCAAATTTTAAGATACATAAGAGTTTACAAATCATGTCCTCTGGTCAACTGTATTTTATAAGAAAACAGCAGTTATGTATCAGTTTTATGTTACTGGGGTAAAAAGAACATTTAACATGCTCGGTATGATTCATGTGGGCATCTAAGAGAGTCAAGGATCTTCGACGTTTTTTAAATTGTCCCAGAAAAAGGTGACAAAGCAATATAGAGGAGAAGGAGGATATGATAAAGACAGTATACGTCTATGTGAGGTATGGAATCGTGAGCTTTTGAGCAGTTTTTATTGGTACCATCAGACAGTTGTTCCTGGAAGAAGTCATTGAAAGAAGCAATAATCAGGCTGAAAACTCAGATGTCATGTTTTATCTTACTTTTTGGCATTACTGTTGCTAAACTATAATGCAAACGCATATTCTTGCATCAGCAATCCATTTTTTCAAAAAGCACATGGTTATGTCTAAATGATAGCAGGTAAACATTAATTTAACACACTCAGTGAAAGAAATACGCCATCAGAGGAGAAAGCATCATTCACCAGTTGTTTGGCATTACGAAGAGAGAATTTTTTCCCTACTTTTTCAAAAGATTAAATCACTACTTCCTTCAGAAGTGACCTAATAAAACACATTTGGTTGCTCACATCAATATGAATCCATTGCTCAATAAAATATGGCCACTGTTGACCATTAAAAAACAGTGTTTCTGGGGAATGCAAATAAGCAGTTGTGTTAGTTTCTTCAGAGAAACTTCTATAACACTTCAAATAGAATAAGAGTCTATTGATTTAACACTTAATTAAAAAGATAAAGCAACCCAGTGTGATTTCACACTTGAAAGAAGAATTATAACAACTTAATTTAATGCCAAAATATAGAGTTTTATTTTTAGTGGAATAGTATGGGAATTTTAGGGAGGGCATAACAAATAATAAAAATCAGGATGTTTATCATATTGATAGGGCATAATAAATTTTTACAACATTCTGCCAGCATGTGAAACCTGAAAATAAATTTGACTAGAATATTTAAAAAGCCTGAGTTTCAGTTCTCAGAAGAGGGAAATTGATTAAGCCATAAAAATTAAAACCATATCTTTAATTTTCCACCATTAAAGATTCTAAGGCCCAGAAGTATACACTTTCTAATGTATACAGATACCTCTCCTACGCAGTCTGACTAGGTAAATCCAGTGTCCTAAGTACTTCACACAATATGTGCAGATGGTGAATTTTGCAGTTATAGAGATCAATTATTAAAAAAATAACTTATCTCCTTTCTTGAAACTAAAACTATCATTCGGTATAAATCTATTACTACACTTTAAGCACACGTATCACTGCATTCCATCAACATAAAAGAGATTGACCAGTATGCTCTGATTCACACATGAGCATTTCTGGGACCAGGGAACATGGAAATGAACCTTCACTGTTAATGTGGGCAATACTGCTAAGAGGTAACAATCCCCACCATACTTAATTATACTTTGAGCTTTGCGTTTTTAAGCAGTGAATTTTAAAAGAATAAATATAACCAATGTACACATGTCAAGCCTAAAACTCAGTCCCATTTCAGCAATGATAAAGGCTGAAATTTATCCTTTTATATGTCTATTTCTGGTATCATAGTGAGAGCACTGGACTGGACATTCAAATGCAAAGCTGTTGTCTACCTTGTTGATTTAGAAGCTCAAGACTTCTAACTAGTCACTTAACTTCTCAGAGCCGATTTCTTCATCTGTAAAATAAATACAATTGTACTTACTTGCCATAACAAGATAGGAGAAGCAGAATACAATAGCAAGTATCACAAGTAAAAACTTTGAATCAAATACTAACCAGATGCTCCTAATGGACATATCACATTGGGTGAATGATTTCATCTCATTGGGCCTTGCTTATGAAATAACAAGAACAGTAATAATATCATCATATATGTGCATAGCACAAACTACATGGCAGGGAGTGTTGCATGTGTTTCAAATAAATTAACTCATCAAATACCCAAAATCCATGTGAAAGCTACACTCCATTGCCTAGCAGATTTCTAGGCACATAGTAATTGGACTGTTGAACAAAAGTTAGATAAATAAAACTGAAATATGATTTGACATATAAGATTCTGGCATTATTTCTGTGTGAGATAAAATACTTAAATGTCTTTATAAGGAAGGGAAAGGTGGAAAAACAGTAAAATTTCTGTATAGGTGGAAAAAATGTGAAAGGATATGTTGTTTCTAGTTTTCATTAAAAAATAAAGAACAAGAATCTATGAACAAGAAAGTAGAAAATATGTGAGAAATATTTCTAAGAATTCCTTCACTCTGACTACTTTAATGATAGTGAAAGCAATTCACTATCTGAGAAATATGTGGAACAGTCCAACTGTTAGAATTTGCTATTAAACTTGACCTAAAGTAATAAAACAAAGCTTTACACATACGCTTATAGAAGCCTTCAAGTTAAGGGCACCATTCTAATGTTTTTATTTAGTGATATCTGGTTGCTAATTAGTTAAACACACTCTGGAAGTGGGCAGTTTACCACAGGGCAAATTGTATACTAATAACCTGCAGAGAACCATGGTCCATTTTCAGGATTTAACATCAAGAGTGGCAAGAAGGAATAATTATACTGAAATAAACACACACACATAAATGCACAGAGATAATTTTAAAACATTTAATGGTAGTGAAGAGTAAATTATTTAACTCTAACCAGGGATAAGAGCCTTTTGGTAGCTATCACTTATTGCAGTAAATCTGCTGAAGTTTGCATTTCCTGGCTGCTGGCTCTGTTTATTTAAAGTCATTCTGAATGCTCTGCTAGAAAGGATTTCAGTGGTGCTGCCAAATTTTCACTAGATTAAAAATGTGCTCTGCTGATAATATTTTTATAAACACTGCACACTGAACAAGAGCAATGTTCTTCAGATATCAGCTTGCTGCTCTTCTACAGCCAGTCTTTCTGCTAGGTCTTGTCAATTGACAGATTCTGTTCAATCTGGTTATTTCTGCTGAAATGTACTAGAGAACGTACATCAAAGTCCCCTTATGGGTTAAATGCTGAATTAGGTGTCTCTCTTCAACTAGTACAACCACACAGACAATTCATCAGTGTGAATGTTGGAATGTCTAAATATTTGTTAGAAAAAAAATGTCTATAAAGCCAAGGCCTCCAACTTCAGGAAGGGTAACAGATGATTTGATGTCAAATGTGACTTGTAGGAAAGTACTCAGTTTAAAAATATCTTCCCTCAACCCTTATGCTCAGGTAGAAATTGCTTTCGTTATCATTAAAGTAGTCATAGTGAAGGAATTCTTAGGCTTTCCATCATTTCCTTAGATTTATCCTGGGACACAGTAGCCATGGGAGTTTCATTAAAACAAACTTAACTCACAATATGTTTCATGAGCGGCAGAGAGGAGTCTAATCTGAAAACTAAGGAGTCAGCAAAAGTTAATGGCTGGAGCAAAGGGGAACTCAAATTATCAGAAAAGAAAAGCTTTGACTAAGGAGTAGCAAAAGTTGAGGCTAGAAATAGAAACTATACAATAAGAGACAAAAATACATCTCTATAGGGTTAAAGGCAAGAGAAAATCAAGAGGCCAAGTACAAGAATAAAAAAAAGGAAGAAAATCTCAGAGGAAAAGTATCAAAATAGGTAAATGTGGAAATATTGCCAAGTCCTCCCTCACTGATGGACCTCTTGCTATAGGTTATCTAAAATTACTTTCAAACTAAAGTTCCTGGACCTCAAAAGATGTCTGAAGCTTTGGCATCAACATAGGTCAAATTGCCTGGACCACAGATTTTGCTGGGAGATAAAAGTGAAGTATTTTAATATTATTTAAATAGCTTATTTTAGTTTAAAAAATACATATGAACTTACATGGTAGAGAGAAAGCTTACAAGATTTTTTTTAACTAAAATAAATTTTAGACTAGCACAGGGTCACTTTATGCTTTTGGCCCAGTCTATTTTCTACCCCTCCAGTTAGAGGCACTTGGAGTAGAACAGAAGGGTAACTATTTCAGCTGCTGAAAGGGGAATGAGGTTTAGAGTAAGTTCAAGAAGGGCTTCTTAATTCTTCCCTGGTACTTAGACATCACTCTGATAGCTGTTACTAGTTTTTAATGGGACATCATTAGAGAAGACTAGTATAGCCTTTTGACTTTCAACAAAGATAACTGAAAAACATAGTCATGTCTCAATTTATTTCATATATATTTCACATATATATACACAGAGAGAGAGAGAGAGAGAGAGAAATATATTTTTAAAACAGACAAATTAATTCCATTTTTCTAAGAATAAAACAAGATATAACAGAAAACAAGCACTAAACATCAATTCAGGGTGGCAGTAGTGGCAATATTTTAAGGGATATTTTTCTTCTAGATTTAGTTAATAAGTTATAAAAAGTTATCCCCATTTTCCCAAAGAAGATTGAATACGGGACATTGATAAGCAGACATGACCCAATTCCAATCCAATCTTACTTCTTTTTGTGAAGGCTAAGCACCATCCTTTGAAAAGAATTTTAACTATATCAACAATTGGGGTTCAGGCTTGTTTTGTTTATTTGTCTACAAGGAACCTAACAGAAGCCAAATGCCAAATGTAGAAGGTGAGGAAAAAGGGAAGGGAGTTTCTATAAGGCTCCAGTGAGCAAGTTCATGAAAAATAAAGAGGTCTAGCACATCGAGTCAGATTCTGGAATGGGATTTGGGAATGGCAGAGGCAAAGAGTACAAACAGCTGCCCACCCTGGATTATATAAGGCCCTGTGGCGTGTAAAACTGAGTATAAGTAAAGTTTAACAAAAGTAATAACACTTTGAGGCTCAAGCTACACTGCAGTGGAGACCCTTTGAAAGAGCTTACCACAGCAAAGACAGAGCCAATGCCCCCACCTGTTTACAGAGGGACAGTCAAGTGTTACCAGGCAATCAATGGGCTTGCTGCCCAATGTACATAGAGACCAATGCCGTGGCACCGGCTTTCGAGAAAAGAAAAGCTTTACTGTGAGTCAACTGGCAAGGAGACAGGAGAAAATGCTCAAATCTGTCTCCCGGAGCTGGAGTTTGAGTCGACTTTTATAAGCATAGGGTAATGAGTGTGATCTGATTGGCTCTTGCAATGATTTGATGCTGGGAGGCATGATCTGACTGGATCCTGCCATGGAGTGATTTCACAGCTCAGTCTGATTGGATCCTGGATCTTGCCATGGGGTGGCAGGATGGGACTTCTTAATTCAGTCCCCCCTCCTTGGTCCCAACACTTATGTTGCCCCTGTGGTTGCACACTTGGTTTATCTGGGCATGCTCAAGTTATGTGACCTTCAACCTGTGGATCCAGAGCAACTGAAAAACAACTCACAACTCTGTTACATAAAAGTTGAACCAGATTGTTCTGATATGGTTACAGAAGCAATCCTATTTAGAGTGTAGCAGCACTGCTTTAAGTAGTGACCAAAGCAAAAGTAACTAGAATTTGTCCTTGAATAGTTTGCCAAGTGATCACAGTGGCCCTGGGGAATAGTACAGCATCAGCCTAAAGCAGTGACAAAGTGACAGCAATACCACTGGGAGCTGCTTACAAAGCAGACTAGACTGCAAGGTATCAGAGAAAAGAAGAAATTGTGATGGGTGGAGCTAGAGCCCTTGCAAACTCATCATTGATAAATAGCCAGATAGTAAAAGCCAGGTATTCATATCTATACCTCATTGTACCCACAACCTAGAATATACTCTGGAGTATTTGGAAAAAAAAGAGAATGCAACCAATATGAGACGCTGCAGAGACAGAATTGGAAAAACTCAAAAAGCAATCAATAGAAGAACGATGTTAAGAACTACAAGATGACAGTGACGTCTTGAGTCAGAATCTCTGATGGAAGTTTGGGAAAACATTTTTAAAACATGTAATATTAAAAATAAATCTGTGTTTATTGATTCAATATCATCTGGTTTTCTGATTAGTACCTACAATGCAATCTGTCTCAAAACTAATCTCCTACTCTTCCACTTAAATGTATGTTTCCTTTATGTTTCTCTGTATTCTCTTGGGCACCCAGATTCAGGACTTAACTGTCATCCTAGACCAGTTCCTCTTCCATGTCATTCATATGCAGTATGTGAACTCCTTCATTCCACTTCAAAAATGTCTCATTTTTGTCCACTTTTCTCCATTCTTATTGTTCGGTTTACAGAACGTGACATCAGCACCACTCAAGTGGCTTTAAAGTCAGTTATTTACTAATCATCCCCAAACTTAGTCAAACACTCGAGCATTATTATCTCTGATTATCTAAAGCATAACACTTTATCCATATCTTTTTTATGACCATTAGTGCTTTGTATTTATATTAATTTCTACAGATATTTCAGCTCCTCTATTAGACTATAAGTTTGTGAGAAGAATTTGTAATGAATAATTTTTAATGGGCTTGCACAACCTAACATGAGTTAAATGAGTGGCTGAAAATATGAATAAATGACATTCTAATCATATGTAAGGCTAAATATTAGGTAATGTGCTAAAAAAGAATGTGTACATTTTTAGGATATTATTTCTAATATTTATACTGACATTTATAAATTATTCAAATAAATATTCATTGTCATCATTCTCCTACCTATAGACATCCAGGAGGGCTTATATGCATATACCCACACATACATATTATGCTAGGCTAACAAGACAGCATTTAATAGCATTAGACTTTATCAAAAGACCTGAGTGTTAATTCAGCTCTGCCAATTACTTACCGTATAATCTGGCTTAGTTCTTTTACCTCTCTAAGCCTCCAGTTCTTCTTATGTAAGTGATTTAATTTCTAGAATTGTTTTGATGCTAAAATGATTTGACAAGTAAGAAAGTGTAGTCTGTTCCAACTTGATCTAGTACTGCAGAGTGGAAATTTTTGTATATTTTCCTTCTTCCTTTTATCTCTTCCTTTGATTACCTTCTTCCTTCCTCTCACTCTCCCTCTCTATTTCTTCTAGCTACTGTTTAATGTACTAGAATAAACACAGGACTAGGAGCCAAAAAAAAAAAAGACTTGTGTTCTACAGTTTAATAGTTGAGTGACCTTGGGCAACACACTTAGTGTTTACAAATCTGTTTCCTGTTCTATATAATTTTTTAAAAAATGGATGTGGAAATGCCATGAAAGCTGTAAATCTTTATTAATCTATAAGGTTTTATTAGGTTTAAAAAATAACATGAGGTCATTATTACTGCCCCAGTTGTTTGTAATACCTTCCCTTGAGATCATGTTCTTGACCTTGGGTAAAATACAAACAGGATTTTTGACAGATTGCATTCCTTCAGGAAAATCTGAAACTGGAGTTTGGTTTACAATACACAGACCCACACAGAAAGCAATTGAATTAATGGAGCATAGATTGGTGAGGCTAATGTACAATTTCTTCACAGTAATTCTCATTTGCCTTTGAAATGTTTTGGGTAACTGTACCTGAACACTGATACGTAAATACTGTGAGAAGCAACAGAAATTCAGACCCTGAATAATGCCAGCACCCTGAGGCAGTCTGACTAAGGAAAAGCAAATTTTCCACATTACCCATTTTATTCCATGGTTCAGAATCTTCTCTATCCCTCAGTATTCTAGAGACAGGTGGACCTCTCAGACATATGGTAATAGAGCACCAACCTGGTTGAACCCTACTTTCATACTTTCTCAGAATTGTAACAAATGCTTTCTTACTCATTGCTGGAGCTATGAGAGAACAAAAATCAAGTGAAAATTAGAAAGAAAAAAAAGCTCCAAAGTACTTTATTATTTAGTGTACTTAATTTCATCAATAAAATCTGAAAATAAGAGCTGTCAGATATGCAAATATGCAATAATTGGCTAGTATTTCACTTAGCTCTTCATGAAATTTTTCACGTTCTGGCAAAGATTGTCAAATCATTCTAGCTGAAAGAAAACTAATTTCCACAAACTGCTATTTGCTATATTCTTCCAAAAGTCTGTCATTACCACCTGTACACAGTAGCTAATTATCTCCTGTCTGTTGTTTAAATAAATGCATTTTGTTTACATTCATCTGTACCACTAAGAGGTCTTTAAAGATAATTGATCACGAAAAACTTGAATTGGAAAAAACAAACTTGTGAAAAGTAAGTATAATTTAAAGGAAGGATGGTAGCTGAAAGAACTATAAGAGAAAAGACCCAGAGGAGAGGAAAGGAACAGACAAAGATACATTCATATATTATTCATTTTGTAAAACGTGAAAATAGGCTCATAGGTGAGCCCGGTGGCCCATGCCTGTAATCCCAGCACTTTGGGAGGCCGAAGCTGGCAGATTATGAGGTCAGGAGATTGAGGCCATCCTGGCTAACACGGTGAAACTCCATCTCTACTAAAAATACAAAAAATTAGCCGGCATGGTGGCACACGCCTGTAATCCCAGCCACTTGGGAGGCTGAGGCAGGAGAATTGCTTGAACTCAGGAGGCAGAGGTTGCAGTGAGCTCAGATTAGGCCACTGCACTTCAGCCTGGGTGACAGAGCAAGAGTCCATCTCAAAATTAAATTAAATTAAATTAAATTAAATTAAATTAAATTTTAATAAAGAAAAAAAGAAAAAATAGGCTCATATGGAAAACTACAACACTATTTTGTTATAAGTTCTGACTGGTTACGAGTTTTTTTTCCTGGGTTTTTACTGGTTGTTTTTTTTTTTTTTTTTTTGAGACAGAATTTCACTCTTGATGCCCAGGCTGTAGTGCAATGGCATGATCTCAGCTCACTGCAACCTCCACCTCCCGAGCTCAAGTGATTCTCCTCCCTCAGCCTCCCAAGTAGCTAGGATTACAGGCATGTGCCACCACGCCCGGCTAATTTTGTATTTTTAGTAGAGACGAGGTTTCACCATGTTGGCCCGGCTTGTCTCAAACTCCTGACCTCAAGTGATCCGCCAGCCTCCACCTCCCAAAGTGCTGGTATTATAAGCACTCCCAGCCTGGTTAGGAGTGCTTTGAGAGCAATGCATGACACAGGCACCACTTGAAGGAAAGCCCTAGAGTTGCATTAGAGTGTGACATGAGTGAGAAAGACAATTTTGTGTGAAGAACCTGAGATATTCTGGTTATTTTTTAACACAACCAAAATAAAATACCCTGAAAAATATAACGATTAAATGCTAATTAATAAAGTGAAACTCTTAAGTACTGTAGAAGCTTAAAGAAGATAGAAATCTGTTAACATCTCAACATTATGAGCTCAAATTCTCCATAGAGCCCTACTTTCTCAGATCGTTTTTAAATGAGTTGCAGTAGGCAAGAGGAAAAAATATGGAAGAGAAAGAAATCAAGCTGGACTTTGGAGGTAAACATGTTGAAAACAAGTGGTAACATTGGTATTGATCTAATTATATTGTTTTCCTTTGAAAGGGAAGAAGATTTAGATGAAATATTACGCCTTTAATTTGAAAGGCAGGTACTCAAATCTCAAAGCCGGGGACTACACTAACTATTTTCATGTAGGAAAAACACAAGGATGTAGCAATAAAGAAGTTTGGTTAGATTAAGTTAGTGGGTGGAAATTAAACATACTGCTTTTGATATACCTATAAAGCATTTCTCAAAATACTATTCAAAATCATAGTCCTAGGAGCACGAGTTCTGGACTACCACTGATGCCCAAGATCATGAAGAAAAAAATCATGCTGGCAGCTCTCTGAAAATATCAACTTTCTGTGATAACAAAATAATCATTTCTAACTTTGACCATCCTGTTCTGTATGAGGATTTTTAAATGACTCTTCTACACAGGAAATCAATGTTAGTTTAAATCTTTAGGATGATTTCTTTGGATTTCTGCCCACATTAATAATCTCATTTTCAAGCCCCCCAACTCTTAGATTCTTTATCCCTCTTAACATATTGTGTATATACATATATATATATCTTGCAAATTATATTTTTGTAAACATTTTAATCAAAGTATAAATATATAAATCTTAAATGTACAACCTGAAACATTTTTAGTAAGTGAATATCTCACTGTAACCAATACCTAAATCAAGCATTAAAATATTACCAGAATCAAAGAAATCTCCCTCGTTCTCCCTACCTAAGAAGTTACCACAAGGATTTAGGTCTTATCACAAGGATTTAGGTCTGTTTTTAATCTTTATATGAATGCAATCACACAATATGCATTTTTGTGTGGCTGACTTCATTTGTACAATATTATCCATTGAGATAAATCCATGTAGCATATTCTCATTGTATGATATACCAAAATTTTTTCACTCACTCAACTGCTAAGTGGATATTTTTGCTGAACCCAGTTTTTGGCTATTAGCAATACTATAGCCATCAACAATATTGTACATATATTTTTGTGTACACATAGACACATTTATGTTAGAAATATATTGAGAAGTGAAAAGGCTAGGTTGCAGGATATAAGTATAATTAACTTTTGTAAATAATTTCAAGGAATTATCCAAAGTAGCTGTACAATTTAAACTCCCATCATTATTAGAGTACCAATTTCTCTGTGTTTGCTTATATTTGGTATTGCCAGGGCTTTTGTTTCTTTGTTAAATTTTAGTTGTTCCAAAGGGTAGGTATTGGATTCTCTGATGAATGATGAGGTTGAAGAGCTATTTATATGCTTATTAGTCAACACGGTGTCCTTTTATGTAAAATACTTCTTGAATTTTTTGCTTATTCTTAATTGGGTCTAATTTTTAAATTTTTGATATTTTAAATTTCTTAATATGTTCTGCATACAAGTGCTTTATTGGAATTATCTATTGCAAATAAATTCTTTGTGGTTTGCCTTTTCCTATTATAAATGATTTGTTTGGATACAATTCTACTGCTCCGTAATTCCTCTATATTGTTTCAGGCGGTCTTTTTGTCCTCAGTTGAAACTCTTTGCCTCACCCTAAATTAACAGGATTTTTTTTTCATTTCTTCTAGGAATTCTATTGATTTATGGTGAACAAATAGATCTACAACTGGTATGGAAGTAACTTTAGGGTTTGAAATATTTCCACATTTAGATATCTAGTTGATAACTTTACCTCTTATTTAAAGACCATCCTTTTTTGCATTGTATTGCCATGGAAAGTTAGTTATACATTAGGGATACTATGTCGGGATCTTTTTCTTTGATCAGTTCCACACCACACTGTATTGAGTATTTTAACTCTATAAAGCTTGATATCGAATCATGTAAGTTCTCTAACTTCCACCTTGCTCTTCTTCAAGACTAAGCTACTCTTCTTTTCCTCTTTGCATTTTATTATGAATTTTATAAAACATTTCTCAATTTCTAAAAAATTACCTGCTTAGATTTTTATTGGAGCTGCAGTGAGTCTATAGATCCATTTGGAGAGAATTCTTATCTTTACAATAGGAAGCCATCCAATTTCTGAATATAGACTATCCCTCCATTTATTAAAGTTCTTTAGTTTTATAGATTTTAATGTAGAAATATTTCACTCCTTCAATAAAATTTATTCCTAGATATTTGGTGTAATTTAGAAGATATTGTGAGCAATATATTTTAAAATATCATTTTCAAATTGTTTACTGTTACCATATAAAAGCACCATTTTAAGTTACATTTTTAAAAATTAAAATCGACTTTACCAAAGTATTACTTATGTAACACAAAGTGTACCAATTGTATGTGTGCAGTTTGAAATTTTTAACAAATATCTATATACATATAAACCTTACCACAATCAAGACTTTTCATTGCTTCAAGAAGTTCCCTATTGCACCTTTGCAATCAGTTCTACTATTCTTTGCCCCAGATATCCACTGATCTGCTTTCTATCACAATAAATTATTTTTGTCTGTTCTGGAATTATATACAAATAAAATCAAACACAGTAATTTGTTGTGTCTGATTCCTTTTATTTATAAAAATGTTGTTGGATGTTTCATTGCTGGGTAATATTCCATTAGATGGAATTACCAAGACTTGTTTATCTGTTCAAATGTGAATGGATATTTGGGCTCTTTCCATGTTTGAAAATTATGAATAAAGCTACTCTGAATCTGTGGACTTCCAGCTCCACCTCTGAAACACAAACAGACTGGATGTTGTCATTCACATTATTACTAAAAATAAGCTGAAAATAAATGACCTTTGATGATTGGAGAACTGAGATAGCAGGACAAACAGGGATCACCTCAAAATCTGGGGCAACAGGTACATACAGAAAAACACAGCTGAGATCTGTTTACCTGGAAAAGATACCACCAAGTCATATACTGGTAGGTACACTTGAATAATAATTTTGACAAATTGCTGGAGTCTGAATGTGAACTACCATGAGAGTGAGAAACCCCAAAGGGCTGCAGACTCAGGGGATTCCCCATATTTTCATGATTTTTATCTCCAAGAATTCTATTAGGTTCTCATTATAAAGAGAAAGATTCTCTAATGGCTCTCACAGAAAGAAAGAAGAGTCATCATTCTGAAATATAACCAGAGCCTTCTCATAACAAAAAGACTATCAGGGGGAAAAGACATTTCCAGAGTGCAGAGCTTTATGTTTGCTTAGGGAAGGGAATTCCTCCCACTCCAGTTCTCATCAGTCTTGCTTGCTCACCTAAGGAGGTAAAAAACAAAGTTGATAGGGGTGAGGGCTTCAAACAAATAGACTGGGAATGGTGTAGCCAGGGAAGTAAGCAGGTGGTGTCAAGGGCAGAGAGCAGATATACCACTGGGAAAACATTTGTGAATGTCACAGCACCACGAGACAAGCATTCTAAAAGACTGAGACTTAACCCTAAGGTAATCAAATGTTCCACCTTACCATCACACTAACAAGGCTTCAGTATGATAACAGAATATTAAGGCTGGAAGAGTTGTAAGACACAAACTTTCTCTGATGGGTAGTACTTAGGAAAGTCCAAAGTCAACAGGAGACTCAAAGAAGCACACTAGAATAATTTGAAACTCTGGCAACAACAGCTATATCAAACATTAAACACAGCCCAGTTCCTAACAGTATTAATATAAATCTTCATACATAACATAAATCCATACATTTCTTTTATTATTACCCAATACAAAATGACTGGTTTTCAAAATAAATTGCAAAGCACCCCAGAAGACAAGAAAAAAACAATCTGAAGAGACAAAACAAGCATCAGACTAGACTCAAATGTGACACAGATGTTGAAATTATTACGTAGGGAATTTAAAATATCTAGAATTAATATGTTAAGGGCTCTAGCAGATCTTGCAAAACTAGATGAATAATGAAAGCAGAGATATGGAAACTGTAGGAAAAATTCAAAAAGAAATTTAAGAATGAAAACACTGTAATAAAAATGAAGAATATCTTTGATAAGCTCATAAGTTGATTTGACACGGTTTAGGAAAGAATCAATGAGCTTGATGGCAGGTCAAAATAACCTTCCCAAATTGCAATGCAAACAGAAAAAGAATGAGAGAAAACAAACAGAAAAAATGCAAGAACTATGAGAATATATGAAAAAGGGAAATATTTTTAACTGGAATATATATATAT
>CAUYLG010037113.1:0-45784 GCA_963573385.1 Cacajao melanocephalus | reverse complement strand
GTAGGGCTCCTCTGCCTGGGAATCTCCTAGTCTGTGGGCAATAAAAATCCGTCTGTAAATGCGGCGTCCACTCACCCTCTGCGCTTTCACTGGGAGCTGCAATCCTGAGCTGTTCCTAATCGGCCATCTTGGATCGCACCCCCAAACAACATTTTTTAAAAAGGTACATTGTGTATGAAATCCAGATATTGAACTTCTCCTGAACAATCAACCACAGATCCCCATTCGCATATAACTATATCATCTGGAAGCTCTTCTTTCTAGTGGACCATGAGCTCTTTGCTTCAGTTCCCTACTTAACTAACTTATTATACCTTATGATATCTATAGGAAGTTATGTTTCTTGCCTCTAGGCAGCCATTTCATACTGAGGTTAGAACATTGCAATACTTACCAAAAAGTGTAAACATGTGATAAGGCATATAGTTTAATATACAGAGTGAAAAGACAACCATTTTCCAATTAGTTTATTTTAAAAATCACAGATGTTTAAAATAATAACTACCAGAGATACTGCATAGGGTTGGGGTTAGCTAACAGGTAAAAGTACTTATACTTGTGATACTGTACTAAAGACCACAAACAGTTGATTTTTGCTCTTGTTCATGTGAGTTAAGATTTATTTTAGTCAAATTTAGATTAGTAGTTAGTGAAAAATCATAGGAAATAGAATCTGCTATGACATCAACTAAAAAATGTGATAAAGCGATGGCAATGAGAAGAAATAATCCAAGAGGATGAAAAGTATCATTGGCTGTGAATGGAAAACTCATTCTTTTAGGTTACAGATTGCTCAATGCAATATAGCCAGAGAGAATCCAGATAAGGTGGTGCATTTTTATCACCATGGTCTAAGTACCCATCCAGAGTTCAAGCCAACAATCCTTGGAAAAAAGCCTCACAATTTTTTCAGTGAAGCAAAAATGAAGTAACATCCCATTCTAAAAAATACGTGGGAATCATGGGGAACTACGATCCAATGACACTGCTGGGAATTAGATACTAGGTATTAGATACTGAATTGCACCTTAGATCAATGACGTAGAATAACCAAAAAGCAATGCAGAAACCAGAGACTTTAGCTTGGAAAGAACCTAATAGAACTTCCTGGTTTTATAGCTTAATATATCAATATATAGCAAAAGTCCTTTGTAATAAAAAAAATATATTTGACATACATGATTATATCCAATCATAATCTAACAAAACATCATAATGAACAAAATTATACATATTCTGTCTTTGATTCCCTGTGGTATTTCATAACATTAATAAGTACAGTGATCAGAATCTCATAAAATTCTACAAGAATTTTACATAAAGATGTTGAGAGCTGTAAAAACAAACCAGTGTAAATATTACATCATACAATGCATAAAAGAAGCTTACGTGTTGAGTTTCTACCTGCCACACCATGACTTATACTGCTTTTTTTCCATAGTTTTTACTGCTGTAAGATGCTCTGATTAGAAAGCAGATCTAGTCTTTTTTATGAGATTTTAGATGAAGCCAGGTTTTATTTTTTGAAACTATATCTGTGTATAGGTTTTTTTCTAGGTATCACACTTGCTTTCATTCTAAGCATATAAAGTATCAAGCTAACATGGCCAAAGCAGTTTTTAGTCAACTGGAACATATTGATTGAAAAATTTTGTAATTTGAAATGTTTCTGTCAGATTAATAAATTTAAGTAATAAAATCATATTGAAAATATCTGCCTGTGGAAAGGATCTCATAAAAAATCACTGGGGGGGGATATGTAGGAGACAAACTGTATATTTTCTGAATGAAAATTAGTTTGTCTGATATAAGCACTGTTTGATTACTAAGATCCTTTCATGACAAAATAAGATGATGCAATATTGCTTATTTATACATTGATGTCATTTACATGTCATTGCTAAGAGTACAATGCAAATGCTTTTGTGGACAGAAAAATCTGCCCAGTATAATTTGATCAGTTCTCAGAATACCAAAATAAATACATTTCAGATTAGGCATATTTTACATTGAGATAATATAAGAGTCAGCATCTAGTGTCATGGATATAGTAGAGTATTGACAATGGAAAATACAATTGATTCAGTTTTCTACTAATTTAAAATAGCAATGGGATTTTGAACTATGTAATATGATAGAATAATTTCACATTCCTGGACAGACAGATGACATGGAAAATTTATCGATCTATTAAAATTTATAATTGAATGAAATAAAATTAAATTTTAAAATCATGAAAGATAGAGAACACCTCTATTTAACTTATTTTTAAACACAGTCTAACAAAGACTTCATTAGATCACAAACTTAGAACCTTTTTACTTTGACAGTAATAAAATATAAATTGTCTCATATTGGAATTATGTCTTATTTTATACTTTGGAAGAGAAAGAGAGGCAGAGAAAGTGAACAGTTCTAAAGACTGAGCTTTGGATCTCTCGATACACATTTCTAAAGACAAGTAATTAAGTATTTTTCAGCATCTACTCTTGTGAAAAAAATTCCTTTTAAACTATATAATTATTTTATATAATGACATTAAACTAATATTGATAATATGCCTATAAATGGTTTTACTACTTTCTGGATAAGGTTATTTTGTTTTTATGTTTATTTTACAGTCAGCTTTATGCTTCCATTTCTGCTCCTTTCTGTGGTGACTTAATGGATTAAAAGAAAAAGATTAATGTGAAATTTAATTGTAGAAGAAGATATTCTACTTTATTTTACATAGTCATTCTATTATTGCTAGTATATTACAAAAATATGCTGCCATTTTTGTTGTTGTTTTCATAATTGTTGATTTTTAAACCACCTTTATAAACATTTATTTCTAAAAACCCTAAACTTACTGTTTCCAAGGTCTTCTATAAGACATCTATGCTAATGTATCTAGTTCTGCCAAATTTAACATAGTATTGAGTAGGTTGTTAAGGAAACAAGATCTCAGTCTATGTTCTTAATCTGAATAAAAAAACAAAAACAAAAACAATAATTTCTGTGAGAAATATTTGGTAATAAAAATTAAGAAATCAAAATGATGTAGTAAAACTTGTAACTCATACTTTAGAAAGGTCTAAATATAAAAAACACAAATATTTCTATCTAGTTCATAACTTAAATCTCTAAACAATGTGCAGCCAGTTTTAAAACTTTTTGCTCTATGTCAAGGACAATGCTAGGAACTAAGGTAAAGTTTAAGAACTATGACTTCCTCTTAGACTGCAGTGGAATAAAATTGAAAATCAACACTAATAGGAGTCCTCAAAATGGTCCAAATACATGAAAATTAAATAATCTCCTCCTGAATGATCTTTGGGAAAATAATAAAATCAAGATGGAAATTCAAATGTTATTTAAACTAAATAATAATAGTGAAATAACCTATAAAAACCTCTGGTATACAGCACAAATTATGCTAAGAGGAAAGTTCATAGCATTAAATGCTGACATCAAAAAGTCTGAAAGAACAAAAATATACAATCTAAGCTTACACCCAACAAGAACAAACCAGGAACAATCCCAGCAGAAAAAAAGAAATAACAAAGATCACAGAAGAAATAAATAAAATTAAAACAACAACAACAACAACAAAATACAAAAGATAAATGAAACAAAAACCTGGTTATTTGAAAACATAAATAAAATTGATAGACCATCAAGGAGATTAACTAAAGAAAGAAGAGAGAAGATCCAAATAAGCTCAATTAGAAATGAAATGAGAGATATTACAACCAATACCACAGAATTAAAAAAGATAATTCAAGGCTACTATGAACACCTTCACAAAAAGTAGAAAACCTAAAGGAGATGGATACATTTCTGGAAATATACAACTCTGCTAGATTAAACCAGGAAGTTATAGAATCTCTGAACAGACCAATAACAGACAGTGAGACTGAAATGGTAATTTTTAAAAATTGCCAACAAAAAAACTCCAGGACCAGATGGATTCACAGATGAATTCTCTCAGACATTCAAAGAAGAATTGATACCAATCTTACTGAAACTATTCCAAAAGATAGAGAAAGAGGAAATTCTCCCTAAATCATTGTACGAAGCCAGTGTCACCTTAATACTCAAACCAGAAAAGGATGTAACAAAAGAATAAAACTACAGACCAATATTCATGATGAACATAGATGCAAAAATCCTCAACAGAACAGTAGCTAACCAAATCCAGCATCATATCAAAATGATAATTCACCATTATCAAGTGAGTTTCATATCAGAGATTCAGGGAGGGTTTACCATACTCAAATCAATAAATGTGATATATCACATAAACAGAATTAAGAACAAAAATAACATGATCATCTCTGTAGATGCAAAAAAAGCATTTGACAAAATCTAGCATCCCTTTATTATGAAAAGCCTCAGCAAAATCAGCATAGAAGGGATATACATCAAGGTAACAAAATCTGTCTATGGCAAACCCACATTCAACATTATATCGAACAGGGACAAATTGGAAGTATTCTCATATTCTCGCAAAGAACTGGAACAAAACAAGAATGCCCACTTTCACCATTTATATTCATCATAGTACTGGAAGACCTAGTCAGATCAATCAGAAAAGAGAAAGAAATAGAGGACATCAAAACAGGTAAAAAAGAAGTCAAACTCTCGCTGTTCACTGATGACATAATTGTATAATCATATACCTAGAAAACTATAAACACAGCCAAAAAGCTTCTAGATATGATAAATGAATTCAGTAAGGTTTCAGGATACAAAATCAAGGTACACAAATCAATAGGATTGATATACACCAACATCAATCAAGCTGATAATCATATCAACTACTCAACCCCTTTTAAAACAGTTCAAAAAAATACTCAAGAATATACCTAACCAAACAGGTGAAAGATTTCTATAAGTAAAACTACAAAACACTGCTGAAAGAAATCATAGATAACACAAGCATATGGAAACACACCCCATGCTTATAGAAGGGTAATATCAATATTGTCATAATACTCATACTGCCAATAGCAATCTATAACTTCAATGCAATTCTGATCAAAATATAATCATCATTTTCCACAGATTTAGAAAAATAATCATAAAATTCATATAGAACCAAAAAAGTACCTGCAAAACCAAAGCAAGACTAAGCAAAAAGAACAAATCCAGAGGCATCACATTATCTGACTTCCAACAATATTACAAGGCTATAGTTACCAAAACAGTATGGTAAAAATATAAAAATAGGCACATAGATCAATGGGACAGAATAGAGAACCCAGAAATAATGCCAAATACTTCCATCCAACTGATCTTAAACAAAGCAAACAAAATTATAAAGTAGGGAAAGGACACCCTATTCAACAAATTGTGCTGGGATAATTGGCAAGCCACATGTGGAAGAATGAAACTGTTCTCTCTCACATTATACAAAAATCAACTCAAGATGGATCAAAGACTTCAATTTAAATCTAAGACCTGACAACGTAAAAATTCTAGATGATAACATCAGAAAAACTCTTCTAGACAGTTATTCTAGACAGCTAGTTTAGGCAAAGAGTTCATGACCAAGAACTCAAAAGCAAATGCAACAAAAACAAGGATAAAGATAAATAGATGGCATACAATAAACTAAGAAGCTTCTGCACAGCAAAATAAACAATCAGCAAACAGACAACTCACATAATGGAAGAAAATATTCACAAACTATGCATTTGACAAAGGACTAATATTCAGATTCTACAAGGAACTCAAATCAGCAAGAGATAAATAATCTGTTCAAAAAGTGGGCTAAGGACATGAATAGAAAATTCTCAAAAGAAATTATACAAATGGTCAACAAACATATGGAAACTGCTCAACATCACTAATTATCAGAGAAATGCAAGTTAAAAACACAATGAGATACCACTTTATTCCTTAATTCTTCACAATTGGCCATTAAAAAAAAAAAGAAAACAAAAAAGATGTAGGCGTAGATGTGTGAAAAGTGATAACTATTTTATGCTGTTGGTGGGAAAGTAAACTGGTACAACCACTATGAAAAACTTTATGGAAATTCCTTAAGAACTAAAAGTGGAACTACCATTTGATTCAGTAATCCCACTGCTGAATATCTATCCAGAGGAAAAGAATAATATAAAAAAGAATATGAAAAAGACACTTGCACACACATTTATAGTAGCACGATTTGCAAATGCAAAAATATGGAACTGCCTAACTGCCCACAGCCAAGTGGATAAAGAATATGAGGTATCTATATACCATGGAATACTACTCAGTAATAACATGGAAGGAAATAATTGCATTTACAGCAACCTGGTGGTATTAGAGACCATTATTCAAAGTTAAGTAACTCAAAATGGAAAACCAAGCATTGTATTTTCTAATTTATAAGTGAGAGCTAAGCTATGAGGATTCGAAGACATAAGAATTATCTAGTTGACCTTGGGGATTCAGGAGGAAGGGTGAGAAGGGGTGAGGGATGAAAGATTACATGTTGGGTACAGTGTATACTGCTCAGGTGACAGGTACACCAAAATCTCAGAAGTCACCACTAAAGAACTTATCTATGTAACCAAAAACCACCTGTTTCCCAAAAACTACTGAAATAAAAATAAATAAATGAAAATAAATACAACTTAGTACCTAAGAACCAAGTTATTTTACCTGATCTTGCCATTTGTCAAAATAAATTTGTCTTAGTGTCAGGAGAAATTTTGTGATGAAATGAACAGTCTTTAGAATCTGATTGATAGGATTCAAGTTCTGTCTCCATTACTGACTCAGTTAAGATAGTAGTTAACTATTATCCATCTGAGTTTCTTTATCTAAGTGGTAATTATGTATTTGTATAACTCTATGTACAAAATGTCACAGAAAACATTTGAAATTTTGATACAAGCATACTATGTGTAATGACCATGCTAAAGTCAACTTTAAAATTATGTGTTATTAGAATATTTAATCAGTTGGAAAATTATGCCAAAAATAATACTGTAAATGATAATATAGAAAGAAGCAAATTATACATATGTATTTGTTTATTTATTTGTTTATTTGTATTTGTGCCTCCTGGGTGGTAAGACTGTGGTCAACTGTGAAAATGCCTAGATTTCCAATTTTTTTCAAATTTTATATATTTTTTATACTATATTTTTTCACATTTTACTATTTTTTTTCACATTTTACACTGAAAAGTTAGATAGATATAGAAATAGACCTGAAAGACACAGCTACATTTGCATGTTTCTTATATGAGATGGCCATGCTCCTAACAGTCAAAGTCAGAAAATATCTAATTAGCCAGCTGAGTTTCAAGCAGTTAAAATCTCTTTTCTCCCACTATGTTCACTGAATGAACTCTGTTAGGCAATGAGTTGGGATATCACGAATAGGAAAGACCTCTTTTGTTGAAAAGACAATGAAACAAAGAACAAAAATAAAATAATAGCAGTATAAAGCTGGAATGGTAAATTTTACATGTCAAGTTGACTGGGCAAAAAGATATGCAGATTACTGATAAAATATTATATCTGAGTGTGTCTTAGGGTGTTTCTGAAGAGATTAGCAATTTCAATTAGTAAGCTGAGTAAATATTACTCTTGTTAATGTGGGCAAGCATCATCCAATGTGTTGAGGGCTTTAACAGAACAAAAAAGTACAGGAAGGGTGAATTTGTTCTCTACCTGAGCTGGGACATTCATTATCTTCTGCCCTCTCACATCAGTGGTTTTAAATCTTTGAACCTCGACTGGAACTTGTACCATTGGTTCCTGGCTCTCAATCCTTTGGACTCAGACTAAATTACGTCATTGACTTTCCAGTTTGCAGATTGCTGATCATGGGGTTTCTTGGCCTTCATAACTCAGTGAGCCAATTCATATGATAAATCTGCTTTCATGTATATGTATACAGGTTGTGCTCCTCAAATCTGAAAATTTGAAATCTGAAGTACATCAATACCCAAATTTTTTTGAGCACACACACACACATATATATAATGCTCATTAGATTATTTTGAATTTTGGATTTGATTTTCAGATTTAGGATGCTCAGTGGGTGTAATGTAAATATTCCAAAATCTGAAACACTTCTTGTCTTAGGCTTTAAAAATAAAAGACACTCAACATATGCATACATACAAAGACAATAATACAGAGACTGGAGAATACAGAAATCATACAAGAGATCAAAAAATAAAATTGATGGGTGCTAGATTAGTTTTAGGAAAGGTCCAATGAAGGATTCTTGAAATTCACACACACACACACACACACAAATGGGTAGAATGATAAGCTCAAGCTAAGTGGAGACTAATAGCATGAGAAAAAAGTATACACACATATTTTTTTCCTGAAAATTAATGTTTATGTTTATTTTGGTTTCTTTTCTATGATGTTTTTATTTTACTATGTAGAATACTGAAGAAAACACAAATTCTGATTCCAATAACATAGCACTGTGCTGGGTGACGTAAAAGTGTAAAATGAGTAAGGCATAAATCCTACCTTCAAATAAGCTGTAAACTAACATGACTCACGTTTGCAGTTGTGATTGGTCAGGAGGTGATCGAGGGAGAGGGGAGGACATCAGTCATCAGCCTTCTTGGTGAGGTAGGGTCCTCTCCTCCTGACCCCCAGCTAGGAAAAATGTAACAGATAATTAAAAGCAGAGTTTTATTGGACAATGTTAGAGATAGAAGAGCAAGAGTAAGAGACACTAATTTAGGGCTTACTAAATGATCTGTGCAGGCATGAGATTTTTTTAAATCTCTCTCTCTCTCTCTCTCTGTCTCTCTCTCTCTCTCTTTTTTTTTTTTTTTTTTCCCCCTGAGACAAGGTCTCATCTGTATCCCAGGCTTGAGTAAAGTGGTACAATATCAGCTTGTCTTTTCTGGCTACTTTTAAATTTTTTTTTGTAGAGATGGGGACCCACTATGTTACTCAGGCTGTTCTCAAACTCCTGGGTTCAAGAGATCCTCCTGCCTCAGCCTCTCAAAATTCTGGAATTACAAGCATGAGCTGCTATGCCTAGCCAAGATCTTCTGAAAAACAATTGTGCTATTAGCCATGGTTATGAAGGATTGATTAAAGATGAAATAATAAAGTCCAAATTAAAATCATTAAGAATCACTCATTCATTAATTAAATAGACGAACTAAAATACATGCAAAGGTCAGAGAACACACGTTTTACATTTTAGAAAATGTCTTGCTGTGTAAA
Source organism: Cacajao melanocephalus (assembly GCA_963573385.1). Classification (NCBI taxonomy): domain Eukaryota; kingdom Metazoa; phylum Chordata; class Mammalia; order Primates; family Pitheciidae; genus Cacajao; species Cacajao melanocephalus. Next base: position 36,593 of record CAUYLG010037113.1, on the reverse strand, counting down.
TATATAGAAAAATTATAAAGTAAAGCAATTTCCTGAGTTAAGTTTTGGTCATAATGAACATAAAAGAATGCAACATTTTCTCGTAGAATTGACTTGTGGAGACCTCTTATTCAAAAAGAGCTTTATAAAGGAACAAAAACGTTGACAGTGTATTATTTTTCTCCTACATTCGACTAGTCAGGTGTGACTTCTGAAACGACTATTCTGTGGAGTAGAACAAGCTCTTGGCTCATTACTGAGCCATGGAAGTAGTGTCATGTAGGTCTCAGTGAAAATAAAATCCATTAGGAACAAATCAGAAGACAGTTGCACATACTCATGCTGTGTAGTTATGGCCTATTGTTAAAAACATTCCAAAAATAACTATCACCAAGAAATAAATAATGTTGAATGTTTTTCATGTTTAAAACTAATTCTTTGTACTCTCTAATAATGTTTATTGCTGACATCTGTGGAGATTTACAAAAAAACAGGATGTTTAATGTCTACTTGTCAAATGTAATGTTCTCCCTGTCCCTTAATAGTTTTCTGAGAAGATGCTTGCTTTCATTTATTTTTTGAAATGATTATTTTTTCGTGCGTGGCAGTTATTCTAAACACATGAAAAAAAAGCCAACACAAATCATGGATTGCTTTGAAGTGTTTCCTGGCCCACTGGAGAAAAAAAATATTCAAGTAACATTTTCAGAGCCAATATCTGTTAAAATATAATTAACTTGCAGTATTTGAAGACCTCTCCATGCTCACTCAGTAACTAAGGGAGAACATGACCCTGACTGCAGTGTAGTGTCCTGCAGTCCTTGACAGGCAAGGGCTGCCTTTTACTTATTTATGTTTAAACTTTTTGTTTTGAAATATGTTTAGATTTATAGGAAAATTGCAAGTATAATACAGAGAGTTTCTTTAATCCCCTCACCAAGTTTCCTCCATTGTTGGAAACTTATATTCCCTTGGTATATTTGTCAAAACAAAGAGACGGGCCTCGGTACATTACTATCAATTAAACTCCAGACATTATTTGGACTTCACTATTTTTTTTTTTTTACTGATAGTCTGTATTAGTCCATTTGCATTGCAGTTAAAGAATACTTGAGGCTGGGTAATTTATAAAGAAAAGAGATTTATTTAGTTCATCATTCTGCAGGATGTACATGAAACCTAGTGTTGGCATCTGCTTCTGGTGAGGGCCTCAGAATCTCACAAACATGGCAGAAGGTAAAGGGGAGCCAATGGGTCACATGGTAAGAGAGAAAGCAAGAGAGAGGCAAAGGGTGTCAGGATCTTTTAAACAACCAGATCATGTGTGAACTCATGGAGCAATAACTCACTCATTACCAGGAGGACAGCACTAAGCCAATCATGAGGGATTCACCCCCATGACTAAAACACCTCCCACTAGGACCACCTCCAAAATGGGAGATCACATTTCAACATGAGATTTGGAGGGGGCAAAACATTCAAACCATATCATAGTCTTTATAATGCTACTTGATGTAATTGAGAATGTCATATTTTATTAGTGATCATGTGTCATCTGATCTGTGACAGTCTTTCCTTATTTGTTATGCCCTTAACACAGATGAACTTTACAGTCTTGAAGAGTATTCCGTAGAATAACCCTAGAACTGGGTTTTTCTTTTTTTTTTCTGTTCCCACTATTTGACTTGGGTTATGAGATTTTTAAAAGAATCTCAAAATTGATATGTCTTTGTTGTCAGCTTATATGTGAAAATACGTGATATCCACCTAACATCACTAATGATGCACATCTTTATCATTAGTAGAGGATAGGATCTGCAAGGATTTTCCACAGTAAGGAGACTAGTTTTCCCTTTTCCTATTCTGAACTTTGAAAGCTAGATACCAAGTCTAGTGCACCCTCAGGGAGATGGGAGTGCAGGAAAGGGATAAACTTTGGAGAAAGCATCTACATATTTTTCACTTCTTCTATAAGAAAATTGATCTCCTCCATTTATTTGTTTATTCATTCATTTATTTATATCATGACAGATTCTTGTTTTTATATTAGTCATGATCCAATAATACTTTTGCTGCTCAGATTTCTCAAAGTTTTGTCATTGAGAGCTCTTTCAATTTTCCTCCTATGTCCCTTTGACATACATTTTTAGCATACTTTTAAAAATCAGTTTTAAAAATTTGATATAAATAAATAACATTTGTCATTGTAACAATTTTAAGTGTATAATTTAGTTGCATTATTATATTAATAATGGTATGCAACCATCATTATGTAAAAGATTCACCCCCATGATCAAAACACCCACTAGGCCCACCTCCAACGCTCCATTACCAAAGTTTTTATCATACTAAATATCACTTCTTTTTAAAAATTTTCAAGTATATAAGGTCTTGTTAACTATATTTATTATGATGCTTAATAGATATTTGGAATGTATTCCCACTATCAGACTGAAATGTTACATACTTTGACCAACATCTTCCCAATCCCTCCACCCTTCAGCTTCTGGTAAGCATCATTCTACTCTCTGCTTCTATAAGTTCAGTTTTTTAAGATTCCACATATAAATAAGATCAGGCATTATTTGTCTTTCTGTGCCGGGCTTATTGCACTTAATGTCTTTTTGGTATATTAACGTTGTTTTAAATGAAAGATCTTCTTCTTTGTAAAGGTTAAATGATATTCTATTGTGTATACATAACACATTTTTTACTATTCATCCACTGATTGATACTTAGGTTAATTCCATATCTTGGCTATTGTGATGAACCATGCAATAAATATTGGCGTACAGAGGTCTCTATGACATACTAATTTTATATCATGTAGACATATACCCAGTAGTAGAATTGTTGGATCATATGATAGTTTAATTTTTATATTTTGAGAAAACTCCATAGTGTTTTCCATAGTGGTTACACCAATTTACACTCCCACTAACAATATACAAGTTGTGCACTCCGAATGTCTATGAAAGGTCTTAGTTAATTTAGAAAAGATATTTCGTCAATGTTGAGGATGCATGCTCAAAAGGATAGAGCCTCAAGAGGTCCTGACAACATGTGCCCAAGGTGGTCAGGGCACAGCTCGGTTTTATACATTTTAAGGAGACAAGAGATATCAATTAATATATGTAAGATGTACATTAGCTCCATCCAGAAAGTCAGAACAACCCAAAGCAGGGAGGGTGCTTCCAAGTCACAGGTAAGTTAGAGACAAATGATTGCTTTCCTTAAGTTTCAGATTAACCTTTCCAATGGAGAGAGTCAGAAATGCATTTATCTCAGTGAACAGAGGGATGTCTTTGAATACAATGGGAGACAGGTTTGCCCTAGGGCAGCTCCCAGCTTGACTTTTCCCTTTAGCTTAGTGATTTAGGGGCTGCAATATTTATTTTTCCTTTCACATTTCCCCACTTTTCTTTTTAAAATATTTTGGAGAAAGCATTTAGAAGAAAACAAGTCTTTGGTCTAAGGTTTCATGTGCTCTCTCATGACCAGTAAGTCCCGAGTTATTAGGAAAGCTCATTTTTAGCAGGTTGTAAAGTCTCATGTCTTATGAAGATAAAATAAGGGGAGAAAGGGAGAAAAATAACAACAAACAAAAGAACAATCCTGGAAAATCCATATAGGGAACATTACTCTAAAGTCCATTTTTCAGTAGGGAGGTAACAAAGTGGCTTATGTATGTAAATAGGTTGCTGTTATTTTCTTCTGAATTTTAATTTGTCTAGCTTCAGTTTACAGGGCTTTAAGAAGGCACAACTTAGTTTTCAGCAATTTCAAAATAGAAAAAAATGTGAAAAAATTGAAAGAAATAAGAAAAAAATTAAAAACATTATTTTGAAGACTTGCAGCCAGGACAAATTAGAATTCAGTCCAAACAGTAGAAAATAATAAAAAATTGAAAACACTGGCCAAGACTAGAATTCAACAACAGGTGTACCATAGTTTTTGAAACATAATTTTTCTCTCTTCAGTTTCTCATTTTTACTAAAGACCAATCATTGTAGGACAGATTTGCATAATTATACTTGGCCAGATTATTTGTATAAAGTAAAGCAAAAATAATTATTTTTCACATAGTCTTTTAAAATTGGCTTTGATGGAACTTTGTTCTATAGAAGAAATTGCAGATAAGACTTTTTAAATGCTGAGCCCTGCATGGGTTTGTATCCTGTAACACCTTTAATATGGGTGAATTCCTCCCCTCTTGAGGCAGTAAGACAACTTGGGGCTCCTGGCTCTGTCAGAAAGTGAGAAATTCTTTACTTACCACAGGTCAGAAACCTTGTACAGGGACTGTATAGGAAAGATATAAGGCCAGTTTTCCCAAGGGGCTTTTATTGGCTCTGTAAGTTAAGTTTCATTCCATAAAGGAAAGCATGTCATTCCTAGTCAAAGCCTTCATAAAATAACCAGCTTCACCAATTGTGTCCTGTTACATGTGAAAACAGATTATTATTGCACTTACAAAAATAAATGTATTGTCATAAGTTAATAATACTCAAAAATAGTTTCCAAATTCTGTAGAAATTCAGGTAGAGAGAAACAAACATGCCCCAAATTTTGTTCATAGGAATAACTTAATTGTTAAAAGCTCTCAGTGTCTCAAAAGAAAGTTTCCTTGACTCTGAGAAACAAAACAAAGAATCAGCAACATTTCACGTAAAAATTCAAAAAGATTACTTCAGTCTTACATTAGTTCAGTCTATGCAGTTAACTACTGTTCTGTTTGATATTCATGAACATTTGAGGTCTCCATGAATCCTAAAAGTTTCTTTTTTTATATTCTGATTTCACAATCTCCAAAGATTTCAGAAACCTGCATTCAAGAGCACCTATTAAAGTTTCATAACTGATTATAAAACCACCTTTTAAAGATGACCAAAACAAGACAACAATTGTCCATGGATAACTAAAAGTTTTAGGGAAGCCATAGTCAAAAACACAATTGACTAGGAAATTTGTTACCTTTATAGCACATGAAAACTTAACATATCAATTATAATTATTACTGATAACGTATACTAAGTCCTATCAGAATTAAATGTTTCCCACAATTTTGAAACACATGCCAATAACCAATATATACAAATATAGCTCAAAGGAAACCAAACACCATTTCGTATTTGACAATGCTTCCTGTACGAGTTTTATACAAAATAAGGCATTTTTGGACATTAGGGAATCTAATAATTTAAGGGATTAATTAGGTCAGGAAAAGATATAATTTATAATTTAATTTTGGTCAGTTTCTCAAATATCAAATGTTTAAAACACTTGCTATCACAAAATAGAATCAAAGGTTACTGTCAAATAATTCACTTATTTAACCAAAATGATAACTCAAGGATGTGAAAAAAGAAAAGCAAAAACATTCATTCTTTGAGAGAGGAGACTTGATTTTCCAAGCAATATGCTCTAATAGGAACAGCATGAAATCAATTAAATTTGTTTTTCAAAATTTTACAACAAATCTATTAAATTTAACCTTGACTATAAGATATATCTCCTATAAGCCTTTTACAAACTTTTTAACCTTTAAGAAAGATTCAGTTAATGCTTCAAGAAAATCTTGTTAATCTGACACGAGGCCTTATATGCTGGTTTTGTATTAGTGTGCCTTTAATATTAATTGTTAATTTATAGAGAAACTGAGCTTATTTTATCTCTCAAAATCAGTCCTTACACTCTAACATATCCACCTTTTTGCAATAGTCCATGGGCCTTGAGGAGTTGAAAAGCTTTAATTTCTGGCCCTGTGTCTCATGAACACAATTTATTTTGATTGGCATCTTCTACCAGGCCTGAAGATGAGGCTTTAATTGCTGTCAGTGTTTAAGACTTAGCAGGTCTTGGTGACCTTTTGAGATTCAGGAGTCAAAGCCCTGTAACTCGATGTGACAAAGACTTTAAAAGCACATACAGAAAAATACACAGATAAAATAATCTTAATTTTAAAAATTATCCCTGTTTTTTTTTTAAACAAACCAATATTTAATAACAATGGCCCAGGGATTCTTTTTATAAAACATAAAATCTGTTAGGTCAGTTACCAAAAGGCAAAATAAAAGACCTTCTGCAGTGCACAGAGTAATCTTAGAAGAAAATATTCCCTTTAGAACTTTAAGAAAACATTATTAGCATCAGGCCACAATGAACAGAACATAAGAGGAAAAAAAAACTTATATGAGCTGAAACTGTATTGAAGAAGAGCTTTACTATTTTGCTTCGTTTAAAAGGGGAGAAAAAACTGAAAACAATGAGATGTAATAAAAGTTGAACTTTGAGTTTAAAAAAAGTATTTTATAATTTTTTAGGACTAAATTAACCCCTGAAAAAAAATTCATCATTGTTATCAATCATTTAGTGTATGAGGGTTGTTTGTTTTTACATCAAACCCAATCTCTAGAAAGACCACTATAATTTCCCTTTAATTATAGACAACTTGATCGTAAAAACGTTTTTGGTTTTTAATTTTTTTTAATAAATTTCTTAATGTGACTTACATAGACCATTCATGACATGTTTGGACTTTTTGGTTTGTCCTGAACATTTCTCTTTCTTAAACAATTAGTCCCTTTATTTTATGACTAAATTTGCCATACAACATTCTTTCTCATATAGAAGTATTTCTCTTTAAGCTTTCTTAACAAAGAACATCTGTTTATTTCTATAACTTTCTTTACATATCTCTTATTTCTTGGTTTCTTTTACCTTGTTTTATATATAATCTTTAAATAAGCTTTGAATTAGATAAAAATTATTTACTTTTTTGAAAGGACACTTTTTTTCTAGAAAAAAAGTTTCCTACAATATATTTTTATTGGAAAATACCCAAATAATGAAATATCTATTATTTAATTTAATATAACTTTAAATTCTAAATTATGACATATTTGTCTACAAGTATTTATCCCATTACATTTACCTTATTATTTTATTTGTTTACTGAGATTATTTATGAAAACTTCAATAGTCATAATTTAAAGTTATGAAATGGCCACTGCAAAATTATAACTGAAACAACAAAAAAAATCTGACCTAACTGACTTCATGTTGCTTCTAACCTCCCAGCTAGCCTTATTGATTTTTGGGCATAGGCTGAACTAACTTTGGGAGAAACTTAGTTTACAGGTTAGCATTGAAACAAAGATGATAACAGTCCTTGCAAAAACAAACCTCCTTTCTTTCTGTATACTAGACTGACTAAAGACATAAAGATTCAAAGTTACGGTAATTTTACTAAATAATTCAAGATGTACCTATTTTCATTAAATCAATATCAATGTCTTATTTGTTAAAAATTATACCAGCAAAGATCATTCTGTTTGGGGATGGGTTTTTGGTTTTGTGAACACTAGGCCAAATTTTGACACCTTATAGTATTTGTCAGGGATAAGTATGAAATGTATTGATCAATAAATGCAAAATGAAATGTATGATGGCAATTTTTAAGACATCTCTAATATTACATGAATGAACTGGAAACCATCATTCTCAGCAAACTGACACAAGAACATAAAACCAAACACTGCCTTTTCTCACTCATAAATGGTTGTTGAACAATGAGAACACACGGACACAGAGAGGGGAATATCACACACTGAGGCCTGGTGGTTAGGGGGATAGGGGAGGAATTGGGCATGGGGGGATTGGGGAGGGATAGCATTAGGAGAAATACCTAATGTAGATGATGGGGCAATGGATGCGGCAAACCACCACCATGACATGTGTATACCTATGTAACAAACATGCACGATCTGCATATGTACCAGAACTTAAAGTGTAATAAAAAATAATAATAATTTTAAAGCTAGCTTATTTATTTAAAATTGCACTTAAATTATGTAAACTTGAAAAAACATTTGACTAGGTTTTTCTTTTTTTCTGGTAAAGTATTTGATTTAAGGGCTTTTAATTTTTTATGCCAATTAATTAGAGATCTTTTCTGTATCTTCAGTAGTGAAACACTGTGCACACATAATATAAATACATGGACATATTAGGCATAGCTATAGAAATACATCTAATAGATTTATAAGATCTCCTTTTTTCCTCCTGTCTTAAACTTACAAATTTTTGAGCTAAATATCCCTAAATCTGCATATTGAAGGAAACAATTCTTAGGTAAAAAATCAGATAGCAAAATTTACATCTCAAGACACATAGAGAAAATGTCCAGTGATACTAGAGGGGCATTAAAAACGAATGCCCAAAGGACAATTAAAAAAAAAGATATATCAGTAATTACAATAAGTATAAATGGATTACATTGCCCATTCAAAGATGAAAAAAATCAATGCCAAATAAAACATAGAATTATAGAAATCTATCATAGGATTATATAAGGAGACCAATTTTATTTAGATAGGGACTACCTATATTCTGATTTCTGGACTGTGTCCACAACGAATCCTGGGTCTTCGAAAAGGGAGAATTATTATGAAACTAGACTGTGTGATACTTTTACAGTGCACTTAAAACAATATTTTTTAAACAAAGACATTTCTCAATGTCTAAAGGATACTCTTTCTTAAAAACCCAAAAGTAGCCTCTATTGCAATAACTCTTTTAGTCAAAAAATCAGGTAACAAAATACAAAGGCAAGCAGTTTAAGAGCTGAGATGATCTTGTGTATTTACTCTTTTGGGCTTACATAAGGAAAACAGAGGTTTCTCCTCAAAAGGGAGTCTGGCAACTTCTTCATTTTCTTTAAGAAACCTTAGGCTATTACAAACTTTTATAGATCCCCGCATGCAGCAGAAGATGCAAGTGAATGGAAAGATATCAGAATTAAATGAAGAAAACAGAATTCAGTCAACTGGGAAAGCAATTTTGTTTTTTTACTCAAAAAAGATACATTCCTCAGAGACAGGAAAAAACAAAACAAAAACATGAAAGTTTTGGAAAAATAAACACAGACACATATAAATAGGCACACACATACACACACATCTTGAATGTTTGCTTTTAATTAAGCTGACTTTTAACCATTGAGCTCCTTTAAAATTATTTTAAAAATCTCATTGCCATATTTCAGCTAGGACAAATTGCTGCTCTTTTAGAAGTAGCAAGTATCAAACCAGAAAGGGCTTGATTTAGGAAACAAACCCAGGCTGTTGTCATTAAAAAAAAAACCAGAAGAAGACAGACCTTAGCTATGGAACTCCAGCATGGGGTGGCAGCCATTGCTCCTTCTATTTGGCCTGGCCAGCAAAAAGGTGACGGTGTTAAGCACATAAAACCCCTTACATAGTCAAAATCCAAAATCTTTCTTTCTTTTTTTTTTTTTCCTTTTGCTGGCCATTTTTCTCCCCCTATCTTACCACCTTTTCTGTGTGTGTGGTACAGGGGCTGGGGTGGTGGTGGGGGTGGGAATTTAGCCTCTTCAGAGGTCTTGTTTCCCATCATTTGTAACTTTCCTTCAGGTTTGATCAAGTCTGCTAGCATTGGTCAAGCCCCTTTGGAAAAAGACTGAAATAACAACAAAAACAGAAACAGACAACAACAAAAACAGTTAAGCAAAACAAACATGTGATTGTACATCTTACAGGATTACTGAGCACTCTAATGCTAAGGAGAAATTAAGGCCAACTGGTTGTTAATCTTAATTTTAGCCAAGACAAACCCCAATTCAGTTACTTACCTAGGGATGGGTCACAGGCTGAAGACTGCTCTCTACCATCCTAGAAGCAGGAAAAAACTCAAAGTCATCTTCCCTGTTGGAAGTGACATCAAACTCCATAGAGGAGTTACCTGCCTTCCATTGTCATGGAAGCAGGAAAATCTGCCTTCCTTGTGTTGGGAGCAAGTAAAACTTCAGAAAAAGGTGTTGTACAGCCAAATAAATTTTTTAGATCATGACCATATTTCGGGAGGTTAGGGATTCTCTCAAAGGGGTGCTTCCAGGCCTCAGCAAAGTGTCCTAGTGGTTTGAGCCATAAAGATGGCTCAAGTTGAAACCAAGCACTGATAAACTTGTCCAAGGTCAGGTGCACCTCCTCTCAGAATCCCTTTATGGTTACCAAAATGTGAACTCCGAATATCTGAGACAGGTCTCAGTTAATTCAGAAAGGTTATTTTGCCAAGCTTCATGATGCATGCCTGTGGCACAGCTTCAGAAGGCCCTCACAACATGCACCCAAGGTGGCTGGGCATAGCTTGGTGTTGTGTATTTTAGGAAAACATGAGATATCAGTCACTGTTTGTAAGATGTACATTTGTTACATCCAGAAGGCTAGACAACTCGAAGCAGGAAGGGTGTGTCCAGGTCACAGATAGGTGAGAGCCAAATGGTTTCATTCTTTTGAGTTTCTCATTAGCCTTTCTAAAGAAGGTAATCAGTTACCCATTTATCTCAGTGAGCGGAGGGATGACTGAATAGAATGAGAGGCAGGTTCACCCTGAACAATTTCCAGCTTGACTTTTCTCTTTACCTTAGTGATTTAGGGGCCCCAAGATTTCTTTTCCTTTCACAAAGTGTTCTCTTTCCTCTGCATCCTTTCCAACATTTATTGTCTTTCATCTTTTCAATAATATTCATTCTAACAGGTGTGAGGTGATATATTGTTGTGATTTCAATTTGCAATTCCTCGATGAATAGTGATGTTGAACTTTTAAAATATTGCTGCCCATTAGTACGTCTTCTTTTGACAAACGTCTATTGACATTCTTTGTTCATTTTTTAATCAGACAATTTGCTTCCTTAGTGATGTATTTATGATGATCTGAGTTCTTTATATATTTTGGATATTAACCTCTTATAAGATGTATGGTTTGCAAATATATTCTGTCATTCCTTAGAGTGTCTCTTCACTCTATTGAGTGTTCCTTTTCATTGTGCAGAGGCTTTTTAGTTGATGTAATCCCATCATCCTTTTTTTGCTTTTGTTGCCTGTGCTTTAGGGTTCACATCCAAAAAAATCATTCCCCAGCTCAATGTCATGGGAGTTTACTTCTACAGATAATGTTTTTGGAAATGTAATTAGGCATGTCATGCAACTCTATGTTTACTTAAAATTCTCATAATTCTCTGGCTTTCCATTATCTTGAAGAAAAGACTGAATTCCTTACTATGGCTTGAAAAAGAACCTTGGCTAATCTAAACTTGCTTGTCTCTGAAGCCTCATTTGCAATTTTTTCTCATATCTTCTCTCTTATTCAAGCCACTCTTGTATTTTCAAACTCCTTGATTACACTATTATTTCCTGTCTTGAAACTTCATACCTGTTTTAAATATCTCCAGACTGTGTGAGTAGGCATGCTTTTATATATTTTTTTTCTTTTTTACTGCTGTATTCACAATGCAAAGAAAGCTTCCTGACACAAAACATGGTAGAAATAAATATGTCAAATTAATGGTTAAATGAATGTTTTTTCTGTGTCTGATATTTTCTCTATCTTCCTTTCACTTCAGTATTAACTGGCTAAATCCCACTCATCATGCTATTCTATACTTAAGCTTCACTTCCTCAGAAAATCTTTCCCAAACCAGCTAAAAGACATTATGTTAATTTTCTTTATTATTAGGTTGGTGCAAAAGTAATTGTGGTTTTTGTAATTACTTAAGGAAAACACAGGCTCTTTGGAATCTCATGCCATGTTTTTCTTTGATCACTCATTGTGATTACCATGTTAATAGTTCCTTGTCTTTCTTTTCACATCAGATGGATATGTATCTTCAGAATTCTGTTTTCCTCTTTGCTGTCTTGGTCCCCAGTGCCTGCTGTACAATATGTGCACTCTAGAATTCCAGAAGTTATTTGTTGAATGAATGAAATGAGGAATTGAAGAAAGAAAATATTAGATATGGAACATGTGTAGGCAATGAAGCAGCTACTAAGATTAAGGGCAATTCCTCTATTGACTCTTTTTCTGGTACCTTCAGCTGTAGGAAAAGGCACCCTGGGGTACTTCAAGATACAGGATGTAAATTGTCTGTGAAAGTGGCATTAACTCTTTGAGGCAGTGAAAATGCTATTTGAAGAAGTAATCTTGAGGTTTTAGAGCTCAGAGTTAAAAAAAAAAAAATCAGTAGAATATTGGAACAGACCTGGGAAAACTTTTGAAAAGACAGACATGAGCTGATTCTGTGGGGGAGAATAAAAACCCTTACCTGTTTTAAGTTTGTGAGCGTGTGTGATTTTTGATTTTAGTTTTTTCACTTATTTCTCTTAAATGTTCATCCTCTGAAAATTTTGACATCTAACTCTGCAGGGGTTGCTCTCTTTGTTAATGTGATGTTACTATTCTACTCTCTTCATTATTATGACCTTACTGCTCTGAAAGACTCTTGTCCAGGAAAATAAAAGTCCTAGACAACTTTATCATTCATTTTAGGAACTTCTTGGAAGGTCCGTCAAATCTTCAATTAAAATATCAAGGGATATTTTACATCTCAAAACTCTCAACTCCTGGTCTTAAATTTCTCATCTTACTATAACCCAAAAATCCTAAACAACCACATCATGATCCCTCAGGAAGCTCACAAAAACAAAACAAAACAAAACAAATTCTCACATGGACCCATTTACTTCCAATTTGCATTAACCAAGATATTGAAAGTACATAATTATATTTTGGTTTTGTATGTGAAAATGAAAATGCATGTAAATAATCAAGATTATTTTTACCACCCTTCAGCTAACAACTTGACAATTATAAAGTCATTCACTTACTAAAATTTTTTTGAGAAAAGCATAATTTAATACTAAATATTAAATCAGAATGTCATGGCCATTTGCCCTGAACCATACTGTAAGATGAGTTTCCATTTGATTATGATGTCAAAAAATGTTTTCAATGTCAACATATTATTACTGAAAGCCTTTGAAAACATTGTATTACTGTACTTTTTAAAAAGTTAATGTTTTAAATTATGAAAAGTTAATGTATTTTAAATCATATTGAAGTGGAATAAGACAGGAAAGTATACTTCCTATACATTGCTGTCTGGCCATTCACAATGCTGATTATTGAAAGATAATTTTCACTTCACTTTGTGGAGTATTCTAGTAATTATGAAAGAGACAAATTAAATTTTTATTTCACAAAATGAAAGCAAATGACTATCAGTTAATAAATGTTAACTGTGAAAGAAATGAATGGAACAGCAAACTATGTATTAACTGCCTAATGCATTGCAATGACAAAGTAAATGCCACTGTCCCTCCCTTCAGAATAATATGTAGTATAAATAAAACATCATGATACCACTCTCAGGCCAATCATCGTTTTCTTACCTTATATCTAGGAAAAATATAAACAAGTGTTCCTTGGATTTTATTCCCATTCTGTCTTTAACTTTCCCCCCAGTGAAAAAGTCAATTCACTGTTCAACCTCCCTGTGTGAAATGAAAAGGTTGGATTAGATACTTGATTTTCCAGTTGTTTTCCGCAGATATTTCAAGGTTATTTTGATATGAGCAAAAATGGGTCTAGTAAAAGGAACCTTTTACTACCTACTGCTTCAAATAGAGCAGTTCTGCTATTTCCTGTTTTTTTTTTTTGTAAATTATTATATTGTACTTCTAAGATAGCTTTTATTTAACAAAAACATCAGTACATTAAACAAAAACAAACAAAAAAGATTTCATCCCATTTTTCTCAAACACATAGCTTGGAATGTGACAAAAACAATACACTTACTATGAGTTCTATAGTTAAAATATTTCTCAATAATAATAAAAGTATGACTGTAATGTGTTTGTTTAGTCTTTACAATAGTCCAGGCAAGTAAATGTACAAACTGATTTCATTTTGCCAATAATCCTGAAAGGCAAGTATTATGATCATTTTTTAAATGATCACTAATACTAGAGAGATTGATTTCCAATTCTCCATTCCCCAGCATTTTTTGAAGGCTTACTTGTACCAGACGCTCTGCTAGATGTGTTTAGGCTCCATGCTTACCGTAGCCCATGTAGCTGTATACATAGTAAAGCCACAGAATTGGCCCTGGAGTCAAGAGGAGCTGACAGCAAAGCCAGTGTTTACCAATGAGAATGATGATAGTAAAACTGTTGCCACTGTAAATAATGAGACAGCTGACCTTGACTTGGAGGGACACTCTAGCAAAACACTGCATATGCATAGTGTATCTAAGTTTCTTTAGATAACCTCCAAGTTAAGGAGGGACACTCTTCAATTATCCCTATTTCAAACATAAGGAAGCTGCAGTTTAAACATGTTAAGTGGTTTCACCAGAAGGTATTTTTTTTAAAAAAAAGAGCTCGTGGTAGACATAAGGACACACACTGGAAAGAAAATGTCACCTTATAACTGTAATACTGTGTCTCAGGTCCTGTTTTTGGCTTACTCAAAGGATCAGAAAGCCCCTGCCAGGCCTTACTTGCTATTCCCAGCAGGTTCTTACAACATAGGAGAGTTTGTAAATACTCGGTGGGGATGGAGAGTACGGCCTGTCTCCAGCAGGTCATAAGCTCATTGCACACAATCATTCCCCTGCACCAAGCCCATTGTTCACTGTTAGAATTCTCCTTTTACAGATTTTTCTAACAAATTTTATTTGTAATGATCTTTACCCTGATGACTATTAATATGACATAAAACAAAACAACTGCAGCCTAATAAGCTATGACTACCGTCTACACTTTTACATTTACCATAAAATCTATGGTAAAAGCATCCATTCCATGTCAAAAATTTGCCTATATTTTGATATTTGACTACATTATCTTCTGCAGTTTGATTTTTTTAGATCCCCTGGGTAAAAATACTTTCACCTTTTACTCTTTCTAATCATGTCTATTGTTTGACTTCTTAACATTTTATGTATAGTTTTCATTATTATTGTCTAAACTACCATTTTTGGTCAGAAAATGGTATCTTATAAGATACATCAGTAATGAGTTTGAAGACCCAAAATGACTAGAATAACAGTTAAATAGTTGAATGAGAAACATTAAAACTAAAGTGCATTTTACAGACAAAAATATGTTTTGTTCCTCATTAGTTCTCTACATTTATCAAACCACATTTGCGTTGAATCTATTCATGATACCATGGTACATTTTGTTTTTATTCTCTGAAATTGGGAGCCAAAACTAAAATTTACAGGAAAGTATAAAAAAACGAATTATTGAAAAACATCCAAGTTAGCAAAGCTCTACATTACAACAAATACATGCAATTTTTTCTCTGAGTAACACATGGTTTAGACAGGTGTTAGTATTAATAACGACAAGAAATTTGCATATTTTATAAACAAGTTTACATATGTACCACAATACCTAACACTCGATACATAAATTTTCACAGATGCATCCCTCTTGTCTAAAATACGTAGAAAATTTCTAGCAAGTATGCAAAACATTTCAGCAAGAATGCTTCCTGGAGCAAAAGCAGGGATACCTATTCCTAAGACCTAAAATGTAGAATGTATGGCATTGTGAGTTAAACATCACCTCAGGATCCAAAAGGTAATCAAAACAATATTTTCTGGAAATAGAAAATTTTTAAATCTTGTAATATATTGAAAGCAAAATTGGCACTGAAAAAAAGGCTGCTGCAATGCTGCAGTGATTAAAAGTCTTTTTTCTGTCTGTTGTGTTGGGGAGGTATGGATGCAGCAACACACTTATTCTTCCTTTTGTTTATTTTTGGCCAGCAGCCAGTTAAGGCTGAAACTCTAGCCTATGGAAATTTGTTGAATAAATGGAGATAATGAACCAGGTGCAATGGATGAAGATTAGGAAAGCTAAAATTATAGAGTTAGTGAGGTGGGATTCTATTGTTTCACCAGTAGCATCAATTCCTGCTGCAGGAAGGTGGAATGTGAAAAGAAACACCACATCAATCAAAATACATTTCATATATGTGTGTGTGTGTGTGTGTGTGTGTGTGTGTGTTTTAGAATATATGCATATTTCCTTTATATATGTGTGTATATCCAATGCCTATACATATATTAAGTTTATATCTGTATAAACAAGTACTTAAAGTTTTTTTTTTAATCAAAGGTGCTTGCATTTGTCTTTCTTTTTCCTTTACCACATCCCCTTGCCTACTGATGAACAAATTTTACAAAATATTTTGAGGGCTTCTATAATGAAACAAAATCAGAAATACTGACGTAAATTTAAACTCTGGGTCACTTAATAAAAATCTGTTAGTGGAGTCATACACATTTACTACATCATTAACTACTTTTCTTGTGCATAATATTAAAACTATCTCTAGATGATTTGATTGATTGAAGATGACATGTATTTTGTCTTCTGAAATTACAACATGCTTCAAATATGGCAGCTTAAATGACCTTTACAAGCAAAATATTGGCATTGACATGGTCTCAAGTTTTCTACAAAAATAGTGGCTTTTTTTGATTTATGATCTCCTTTTCCCAGTTTCTCTGATTATTTATAAAATTTCTGACATTGAATAAGCAACCCCATACAAATTTCCCTGACCAATGGAAATGATGTGGGTGGGTATTCTAAATGTATGACACTAAGGAATATCTTTAAACACTTTATGAAAAAAAACCTCACATTTCAATATAAACCAATGAAAGGAAAACACAAGGTTGAGTGACTTTCAAATTAATAAATTCAAGAAAAGTAATTCTGCATGTTTTGCATGCAAATATTGAAGTAATTAGCCATTGATAAAGATCTATTAGCTATTTTGAAAGGTTTTCCAATCACTAAGGGTTTTGCCAGTGATTGTTCTTACAGCCAATATTGGCCATCATACTATGCCACTCTTAACAGAGTGTACAGGGAATATCTTCCTGCTTTTTTTTTTAAATTATTGTTTTAAATGTGTACTTCCACTAGACATAGACTTAGTGGTTTACCTATATTTCAAATGCAAAAATTTCCAGGAAATTAATATTTGCTTGACTTCAGAGTGACCATAAATGTGTCAAATGCTCAATGCATATTTTAAACTTTCCTAAAATACTACCAACATATTTGTTTAATTTGCCATTTCAATGGGCGTTTTTTTTAAGTTGAGAGATTGGTGGTTTAATATTGTAACTAAAAACATGCATCTGCAATGGACTGTGGGATGTAAATATGAATGCCATATACTTAAATTGTAAAATTTAATAAAAATGAAGAAGAAAAGTAAAAAGTAAGAATGCATACTGCAATATTAAATATGGTAAGCAGGAATTCATCTGCCTTCTTCCAAGTCATAGTGATTATTGCACCCTTCAGGCCCTAAATATCTAGAATTATGTAAAACCCGTCAGAATTATGTAAAATCCAGGTTATTATGTAGAATTATACCTCCATAATTTCTCTTTACTGCCAGCCATCTCCTCTTCCCAATTCTGGAGTTCTCAATTATCTGCACCAGCCTCTTGTACTCCAACTCTATTAATAGACCTAATTCAAGTCTTCCCTTTTCTCTATACCACCCACGTATTAGGTGTCCTAAATAAAAATTAATCTTCAAAGGGAGTACCTGAAAAGCAATACATTGTGAACTCCTTTTGGAGAAGAGCACTTGAAATTCCTAAGTGTAGAGTAAGGATGAAGCACACACAAAAAATAACCTCTTATTTTTTTAAGTCTCCATTTTTGGGAACCTGGAAAGAAATCACTGTCTCAAAAGAGGACTCTGTCAAAAATATATGTTCCATCATGTCCAGAAGTATTATTTGTATTTATTTTTCAAGAAAATATTATGCATTGGCACCACTCTATTCTTGAACATATCCATTTGGGATACTGAAATTATGACAGACTTCATTAATTTTTCTTGCTGTCCTTCTAATACTTCTTAATTCTGCCTCATATTTAAAGAATAACTTTCTCTAACTGTGTTAGTCCATGCTTGCATTATCATAATGAAATACCTGAGGTGGGGTAATTTATAAAGAAAAGAGGTTTAATTGTCTCAAGGTCCTGCAGGGTGTACATAGATGGCATGATCATCTGCTTGGCTTCTTGTGAGAGACTCAGGAAGCTTACAATCATAGCAGAAGGTGAAAGGGTAAGCCAGTATATCACATGGTGAGAAAGGGAGAAAGAGAGAGAGAAGAGAGAGCAGAGGCATCACACTCTTTTAAGTAACCAGAGCTTATGTGACCTCAGAGAGAGAAATCACTCATTTTTATAAGGATGGCACCAAGATATCTCATGTGGTGTGATGCTGTGTTGCCACCCAAATCTCATCTTGAATTATAATCCAAATTGTAATCTCCACATGTTGGAGAAGGTACCTCTTGGGAGGTGATTATATCATGGGAGCTGTCCCCCCACACCAATGCTGTTCTCATGATAGTGAGTGAGTTTTGATGAGATTTGATGGTTTAATAAGAGACATTTCCCCCTTCACTCTACACTTCCCCTTCCTGCCAACATGTGAAGAAGTACATGTTTGCTTCCCATTATGTCATGACTTTAAGTTTCCTGAGGACTTCCCAGACATGCTTAACTGTGATTAACTTTTTTCCCTTTGCAAATTACCCAGTCTTGCATACATCCTTATTAGTAGTGTGAGAACACATATATACAGTAAATTGGTACCAGGAGTGGGGTGCTAATATAGGAGTATCTGAAGATGTAGAAGCAATTTTGGAACTGGGTAACAGGCAGAGTTTGGAATAGTGGATGGCTCAGAAGACAGGAATATTTGAAAGAGTTTGGAACTTCCTAGAAACTTGTTGAATAGCTTTAACCAAACTGCTGATAATAATGTGGACATTGAAGTCCAGACTGTGGTTGTCTCAGATAAAGACAAGAAACTTATGGAAACTGGAGCAACGATCTCTCTTGCTATGTGTCAGTTCTACCAAAGGACATATTTTTCCTTGATATTATTTTTATACTTAACCAGCATCATTCAATTTTAAAATTTTCTTGTTGTTTAAGTACATTTTAATGGCTAAATCCTAGAGAAAAGTAAGATTTATAGTTATAAAAAACTTCTGTTAAGCATAGATATAAAAAAAAATCTCAATAATGATAGTTTACCTGGGAAAAGCTTATAGTTCCATATTCCCATAATTGAATTGTCAAATTGCTAGCATGTCCCTTTTTGTTGAAAACCAAATCTACTGACCAGATGATATATTTATCATACAAACTTGCTATATTATGGTGAAACTTTTTATTGACCATGCTGAGTTTGAATATAAAGAAATGAAACTTCTTCTTTTTTAAGAAAAAGATGAATCATTTTGTTTTTACCAAATTGCATTTTACTTATAGTGCTCTAGTATAATTCCATGGTAATACATCCAAATCTGCCTAGAATCAATTTACCAATGTGAGAACATTTAATTGCTACTAAAACTTGAATGAGACATCTATAATGTTGTCTCTTGTTAGAGAAATCAGTCTCAATGCGATGAAGACTTCTTTGATTATGATAGCCAGTAAACTTTAGGTGCATTCTTGGGCATCAAGCCTTGTTTTGGAAAGGATACATAAAGAAATACAAAACAGCAATTTTAGCATAAATTCAAGAAGTAATGGAAGTAATGAAGGTGTTTTATTCTCTGCATGAAGTAAAACATGGGCTTTTGAGAAACAAAACCAGTTGTGGCCAGTCTTGTAAGTCTCATAATTTCCATGTGCTATGAGATGGACCTGGTGAAAGATGATTGACTAATGGGGGCAGGTCTTTCTTGTGCTGTTCTCATGATAGTAGATGGGTATCATGATTTCTGATGGTTTTAAAAATGAGAATTTCTCTGCACAATTTCTCCCAGACTAATACAGTAAATTGATAGCAATAGAGTGGGGCACAGCTGAAAATATACCTGAAAATATGGAAGGGACTTTGGAACTGGGTAACAGGCAGATGTTGGAATAATTTGGATTACTCAGAAGAAGACAGGAAAATGTGGGACAGATTGGAACTTCCTAGAGACTTGTTGAATAGCTTTGACTAAAATGCCTATTCTGATATGGACAATGAACTCCAGGCTGAGGTGGTCTCAGATGGAGATGAGGAACTTGTTGGAAACTGGAGCAACGATGACACATGTTATATTTTAGCAAAGAGACTGGTGGCATTTTGCCCCTGCCCTAGAGATTTGAGGAACATTAAACTTGAGAGAGATGATTTAAGGTATCTGGAAGAAGACATTTCTAAGCAGCAAAGGATTTAAGATATGACTTGGATGTTCTTAAAAGCATTCAGTTTTATTAGGGAAGCAGAGCATTAAAGTTCAGAAAATTTGCAGCCTGACAATGTGATAGAAAAGAAAATCCCATTTTCTGAGGAGAAATCTGAGCAGGCTGAATACATTTGCATAAGTAATAAGGAGCCGAATGTTAATCCCAAAGACAATGGGGAAAATGTCTCCAGGGCATGTCAGAGGTCTTCAGGGCAGCTCCTCACATTACAAGTCCAGAGGCCTAGGAAGAAAACGTAGTTTGGTGGGCCAGGCCCAGTGTCACTGTGCTTTGTGCAGCCTAACATGTTGATGCCCTGTGTTCTAGCTGCTCCAGCCATGGCTGAAAGGGATCCATGTAGAACTTTGGCCATGTTTTCAGATGGTGCAAGCCTCAATCCTTGACAGCTTCCATGTGGGATTGAGCTTGCCAGTGCACAAAATTCAACAGCTGGGGTTTAAAAAATTCAACTTAGATTTCAGAGGATGTATGGAAATACCTGGATGCCCAGGAAGAAATTTGCTGCAGGGGCACGCCTCTCATGGAGAACCACTGCTAGGGAAGTGCTGAAAGGAAATGTGGGGTTGAAGCCCCCACACAGAGTCCCTATTGGAGCACCACTTAGTGGAGCTGTGAACAGAGGCCAACTGTCCTACAGACCCCAGAATGGTGAATCCAATGACAGCTTACACTGTGCACCTGGAAAAGCCACAGACACTCAATGCCAACTTGTGAAGGCTGGGAAGGAGTCTGTACCTTGCCAAGCCAAAGGGGTGGTGTTGCCCAAGACCATGGAAACCCATTTCTTGCATCAGTATGACATGGATGTGATAGGTGGTGTCAAATAAGTTGATTTTGGAGGTTTAAGATATGACTTCCCCACTGGATTTTGGACTTTCTTTTCTTTTTTTTTTAGAGAAAGAATCTTGCACTGTTCCCCGGGCTGGAGTGCAATGGCATGATCTTGGCTCACTGCAACCTCTGCCTCCCAAGTTCAAGCAAGTCTCCTGTCTCAGCCTCCTGAGTATCTGGGATAACAGGTGCCTGCCACCACGCCCAGCTAATTTTTTGTATTTTTAGTAGAGATGGGGTTTCACTATGTTGGCCAGGCTGGTCTCCAACTCCTGACTTTGTGATCTGCCCACCTCGGCCTCCCAAAGTGCTGGGATTACAGGCTTGAGCCACTGCATCTGGCCCTGGATTATGAACATTCATTGGGTCTGTAGCCCTTTTGTTTTGAATAATTTCTCCCATTTGGAATGGCTGTATTTACCCAATGCCTACCCACATTGTATCTATGAGGTAACTACTTGCTTTTGATTTTACAGGCTCACAGGTGGAAGAGACTTGCCTTGTCTCAGGTGAGACATCAGACTGTGGACTTTTGAGCTAATCCTGAAATGAGTTGAGACTGAGGGGGACTGTTGGGAAGGCATGACTGATTTTGAAATGTGAAGATTTGAGATCTGGGAGGGGCCAGTGGATAATATGATTTGGCTCTGTGTCCCCACCCAAATCATATTTTGTAGCTCCCATAATTCCCATGTGTTATGGGAGGCACCTGGTGGGAGGTAATTTAATTATGGGGTAGATTTTTCTGGTGCTGTTCTAGTGATAGTGCATGGGTCTCACAAGATCTGATGGTTTTAAAAACAGGAGTTTCTCTGCACATGCTCTCTCTTTACCCGCTGCCATCCACGAAAGGTGTGACTTGCTCCTCCTTGCTTTCTGCTATGATTGTAAGACCTCCTCAGCCATGTTGAACTCTTAGTCCAATAATCCACTTTGTTTTGTAAATTGCCCAGTCATGGATATCTTTATCAGCATTGTGAAAATGTAATAATACAATGCCCAAAATCTGTCTGGCAATTGATGATTGGACTGGGAACTTAGAGCAGAATATTTGATTAAATCAATCTTAAGACCTGATGATCATGTAACCAGTGTCCTGAGGCACTTACTTGCAAGATCAGCTATTTTTAAGTTTGTATCCTGAGGAGGGAAAAAGTAGCCTCAAAAGAGTCCTATACCAATTATCACATACATCCTATGTAAAACAACAAACAGAAATTTATAATAGGATAAGTACAGCTGTTAAAACAAATAGTAACAAATTTTAAAATAAACAAACATATTAATTAGCAGAGAAGGAAAAGGAAATATATTTCAAACATTAAACAAAAAAGGTAATTATGAAATTGAATTTGATTTCATAATATGAAATCATGACATAATATTCACATGAATGTTATGAAATATGGAACAAATTATGGAAAAGATGTATTTGTTTTGGAAGAATATAAAGACATTAGGGAATGTTTTTATTAGAATAGATATAGCCAAAGAGTGAAACAGTACGCTGGATGACTGAGTCTAGACAAATTTTAAAGTTAAATAAAAGACAAAAGATGAGAAAATTAAAGATATATGAAGATCAAAGGGCTAACATATGTTTATTAAGTATTCCAAAAGATAGAAAGAAATATTACAAAATAAAAGCTAGTGGAAGAAAAATAGCTAAAATTTTCCCCAAACTTGAGTGCAAATTGAAAGAGTTTATAAAATGTTTAGAAAAACATAGTGTTTTAATCCTACTCATAGCATAATAAAAATTAAGAACATCAAAGAAAAAAATTCTAAAATATTACAGAGAAAAAAAAATTAGAGACCTCCTAAATGAAAATGATCTATACATCAGATTTGTCAGCATTAGCATGGCAAATAGGAAGAAAATTGATTAAAATTTTCAAAGTGTTAAAGAAAGAAAATTAAAAGTAGATTTTTAAACTCAATTTGGATAGAGTTAGCAGCAAATTAAGTTCTTGTTTATATATAACTAGGATTTTTCATATACATAGGTTATATGTAAAAGAAACATGTAGGTCAGATTTTCGCAAGAAGGAATATGTGAAATATGGGAAGTAAGAGAACCTACTGCATGTAAAAAAATAAATTTCAAAAGTTGGCCTACCAATAAACATTCATATTTTTTATATATTTAAAATTAATCTATAAAATTGAAAGAGCGATTAAACACTCCCTGAAAAAGTACCAGACCTATTTAATTTTCTTGATGAATTTTGTCGACTTTTCATTTGGCATATGATCACAAAATTTACAAATGCTTTTCCAGATCATAGAAAAAAATTAAGCCATCCAACTTGTATTAGAAGTCGTGTATCATCTCATAAGGCAAACTAGATAAGAATAATACAGCCAAATAAAATTATTAGCTAATTTCTCTTGTAAACACAGATAAAAATTAAAAATATTTACTGAATTATTTAAAGATTGATAAATATTACAAGTATTTATGTAATTCCATATTAACAAACTAAAGAAAAATGCTCTATTTCCATTTATAATAAATACATATTTAATTATGGTTTAAATCTATTTATAAAGAGTGCTCCTCAAAAGTAGAAGATAAATGAGACTTTTATAAACGCATAAAGTCTCCTCACAAAACCAAAAAATATATAGGAAACTTTTTAGTTTAGCTTTTTTTGTCTTTGTTTTTGTTTTTTTGAGAGGGAGTTTTGCTCTTGTCTAGGCTGGAGTTCAGTGGTGCGATCTCAGTTCACTGCCACCTCCGCCTCCTGGGTTCAAGTGATTCACCTGTCTCCACCTCCTGAGTAGCTGGGATTACGGACACCCAGCACTACAATCGGCTAATTTTTAGTATTTTTAGTAGAGACAAGGTTTCACTATGTTGGCTAGGCTGGTCTTAAACTTCTGACCTCAGGTGATTCGCCTGCCTTGGACTCCCAAAGTGCTGGGATTACAGGTGTGAGCCACCACATCTGACCTAGTTTTTTGTTGTTTTGGTTGTTAAATATATGCCTTTGATATATCTGAACATGCAATATTACATTGGCGTCTTCTGTAGTTAGCTGCATTTAGGGGATAAATTCATGCAGTGGGCTTTTGGAACACGCAAAATAATCCCATGCTAAGTTCTCACTTGCTTGACCCTTGTAGGTCCCAAATGCCATTCCAAGGAATTTCTGGTATCTGTACATCATTTATCATAACCAATCTTTATATAAAACTTCAAGAAACCATTCCAGGAGAATATTAGTGCTGGTATCCTTAAAAAACTTTATATCTGGAGATGTTGCTGAGTGCCCCCATGTCAATAAACATTTCATTAACCAATTTATATGTTTCCCTACCCTCATGATGACCCAGTAATGCCACTGACCACTGCATATGTACTTTTCTAAGAGTAGGTAGGTACTTCTTGCTAACTGACTCCTGTAATATGTAGGCCTTAACTGGTAGGGCAACTATATTGTTCATGTAATTATTTCAGCACATAGATGATTTTTTTAAGGGAAGGCCTGTACTTTCTAACTTGGATTGTGCTAAAACCTGGCCCTTATTTTTAATATGGAAAAATGACAAATTCAGATGAGTATCTTGAAAGCAGCATGAAGCGTTCTCAAAAAAGCAAAACAAAACAAAACATCCCCACGTAAACTCTTTTCACAGTCTCCTGGAAAATAGTTGGTGCTTTCTTCAGGAAAGTAAAAAATAAGTGTTCTTCCAAACCTAGAGGATTCCAGAGAATCTGAGAGTTCAAAATCCTCAGGCTTTTTACATAGATGCTCCAATTCTAGGTCTTATCCTCCCAGTATTTTCCTACCCTTTGACATGGGAAACCTATTAAGGCTGGGCAGAGAATGTACTTAGAAACATTGTTGTCACTGCTGTAGGTGTTAAGCTTGATTTAATAAAGCTTCAGGAGATGTGAGTCTCCCTAAGTGTAGCTATAGATGCCCTCTGGCTTTCATATCTTGCCCAAGTTAAACGTTTTATTCTCTGAAACTATCAGTTTTGTGTTATAAAACTTCAAAAGTAGTTATAAAAGAAAGCTAGAGCACTCCACAATTATGGTTATTACTGCCCTCTTACAGTTTAAGCAGCAAAAATAAAACATATCTTAGTGTTTTGTTTCAATTATTAAGGTTGAAAATCATAGTATTCATGATGCACGATGTGCAGGATTAATCCAAATCCTAATTACTATTAGTAATGTGGTTCTTAAAATTATCAGACTGTGCAGTAATCAAGGTCCAAAAATATATCCTGACCATCTATTCATGATTCCCACTCTTGTAACCAACTATTATACCCAGATCCATCAAAAGCAAAGTCTGATAGAGAATCTGACAGAATGTAATCCCCAAAAAGGGGGGTGAAGGGCAAGAGCAGGAACTAGCAAGAACCAACATAGAGATTCATTATGAAGATGGCCACTACTAATTAGGCCTGATTGCTTGATACATTTGAACTGTCCACAAAGAACCATAAAAATTCTATATCAGAAGTGAGTACCTGGAAGTATTTATTCACTTCATCCTATTTCATTGGTTTGAGAAAGGGCTAACATCCAGTAGCTGGTTTCTATCAAGTAAGCTGTAAGGTTTCCTTGTTAAAGATTTATTTTTTTCCATACTGTCAACATCAGACAAGACACTAATGGACTGAAATGAAAAAGAAATAGACAAAATCACTTCAAAATAATATCTAACTTCTCAAAATGTCAAAAGACAACAAACATTGGTGAGGGTGTGGAGTAAAGGTTAATCTTTGTACACTGTTCCTGGAAATGCAGATTGGTGCCACTATTATGGAAAACAGTAAGGGGGTTTCTAAATAAATTAAAAATAGAGCAACCATATGATCCAGTAATTTCTCTTCTGGGCATATACATGAATACAATGAAATCATTACTTTGAAAAGCTATCTGGACTCCCATGTTCATTTCTGCATTATTCACAACAGGATACAGAGACAACCTAAGTGTCTGCCAGTGAAGGAATGAATATAGAAACTGTAATACATATATACTTTGGAATACTATTTTACCTAAAAAAAATGTTTCTGCCTTTTGCCACAATATAGAAGAACTTGGAGAAAATTATTAAATAAGCTAGACACAGAAAGAAAAATATTGCACAATTTCACTTACATGTGGAATCTTAAAAAGACAAATATACAGAAATAAAAAATAAAAGAATAGACACCGGGGGTGGGGATAGGGGTGATTAAATGAAGAGATATATGTCAAAGGATACAAAAGATTAGATATATAGGATGAACAAGTTTAGAGATTTAATGTACAACATGGGATTTATAGATAATAAAATTATACTGTATTTTAGTGCTCAATTACAAGATTTTAGCTGTTCTTGCCAAAAATAAGAAAAATGGGTAACTACGTGAGATACAGGATATGTTTATTTGTTTCACTATAGTAACTATTATACTACCTATATGTGTCCAATATTATCATGTTATATATTAATACTTGAAGTATACACATAATTATGTAAGAAACAAAATCATGCCTAGAGAGTGATAAACATAAATATATTTTGCAAGCACACAAACTAGACAAAACATTATTTTCTCATAGCTTCTTCTTCAGTGATAACCCTAGCTTGTTCTCTTCCTTCTGTATCCATCATAAAAAAATACCAAAATATCAAATTTCCAAATTCCCACTCACTTCTTAGAGTGCTCAATATAGAAAAGCGCATTTTTTTTTTTTTTTTTGAGACAGAGTCTCACACTGTTGCCAGGCTGGAGTGCAGTGGCTCGATCTTGGCTCACTGCAACCTCTGCCTCTTGGGTTCAAGCAATTCTCCTGCCTCAGCCTCCTGAGAAGCTGGGACTACAGGCACAGACCACCACGCCCAGCTAATTTTTGTATTTTTAGTAGGGATGGGGTTTCACCATGCTGGCCATGAATGTTCTCCCAAATCTCCCAACATATGCTCCAAATTCTGTAAATTCCCTTAATATCTCTTATTGGTAAGGTACCATGTTTTCCATTATTTTCTGTCTCCTTTACTAAACCAAACTTAATTAAATCTAACTTTGGGCAAAGATATATTCCATATGATCTTTACCTGAGGGGCATTTACAGGGGAATGTTTCACATTTCTACACTAGGTATGCTTGGGCACCAAGGTGGGACTTCCAGATACTTCAATAATAAAGCTCCAGGGCAGAAAGCAAGACTGCAGCATCAAGCATCTGAGGCAAGGCCTGTCAGGTGAACCTGTATGTTTTTCCACAGCTCATGAAAAGCATGTCACCACAGTATCAGAGATGTAGCAGAGATGGGGGCAAATAGCATTTAAATGTGAAGTAAGGAATATGAAGTATATCCTAAAAGAAGCATCCAAACAAAGCAGGATAAAGCATAACTTAGAGTACAGTGTGAAATGCATTCCTTTAGTCTACAGGAATGAATATTTCTAAAACATATTGAGAAAACTATATAAAGATGATGGACATTAGTTATTGCATAGTAACCATTTCAAAATTACTGAGTATTATTTTTATTTTTTGAGATGGAATCTTGCTTTGTCACCCAGGCTGGAGGGCAGTGGCATGATCCCAGCTCACTGCACTTCCTCCTACTGAGTTCAAGGGATTCTTCTGCCTCAGCCTCCCCAGTAGCTGGGATTACAGGTGTGGCCACCACACCTGGCTAATTTTTTGTATTTTTAGTAGAGATGGGGTTTTGCCATTTTAGCCAGACTGGGTCTGAACTCCTGGAGTCAAATGATCCACCCTCCTCAGCCTCCCTGTGCTGGGATTACAGGCCTGCGTCACCATGCCCAGCCTCAAAATTATCAGTATTATTTTTGAATAGCTTGTGAACAAGTTAGATACAAGTTAGGTCAAATATCATTTATGCACCCATTTCTGCATTAAAAATTTACTTAGAAGTAAAGGTAAATACATATCTAGAACTGACTGATCTGGTCTCTGAAATAATCTCTTCATATTGCAAAAAAAAATGGAGTTTAACTTGTAAAAAAATGGTCTCTGATTCACTATTATAGCCAGGATGATTCAGGAGAAGAGGTGAACATTGAGGTAACTCTTTAGGGCTTTATAAATGATAGTAAATAACAGAGATTGTTCTCCAATGAAAGTGGTTGCTAGTCTGTTAAGATTTGTGTAGCACTGCTGTTCTGTGAGCTCCAGGTATTTCACATTTCCCTTCGATATATTTCCCTTGAGATGTGTTATGATATTTAAACAAAATAGCTGTCCAGGGTTATTGCTGTTTCCTAGTAAAAAAGTAAAATAAAATCCTTTTATGCCCAGGTGGCCATTTAAAAAATGGCTGCCCATATGTCACCATGAACAGAATCGTTTCCTATTTCTATTTCAATAAACAGTATTTTTCCTCTTTAATTTTTTTTCTGCTATAAAAAGTTGCAAAACCAGTACAGCCCCTTTAACTCTGCATTATTTGTATTAATATAATATACTTTTTATTAATTTTGGAAGATAAATTTTCTCCAGGTTATAACATGTAATTGAAGATCACATTTAATAATCGCAGTCTTGTTAGATCTTTTACTCTCTTTATTCATTCATTCATGTTTCCCTTTACTCACTCAGCAAATATTTATTGAATATTTCTGTGCCAGGTACTTAAAAAGAGTCGTAAACATGATACACTCAACCTTTGTTCTCATGAGGTGTATAATTTAATACCATTATGCTTAAGAATCTCATGGTAAATATGAAAGAGGCTTTTAAAATTGGAATTGACCTCTAAAAGAAATTGGAAAGCAATTTCAATATTGTCTGGAAGTGCTTAGGCATTTTCCTAAGGAGATTTGCAGAGGTAGGCTGCCATGTTAGGCAAAGCGGGTATTTTCCTTAGATAAAAACAGTAATTTTGTAATAGATATTTCAAAATGACATTTCCCTACTATTAGGACTTTTTTTTTTCACTTGCAACACACTGAAAAACATGAGTATATGCAGTTGGAATGCATCTGAAAATAACATGGACATTTCTGGCTAGGGGCAGTGACTCATGCCTGTAATCCAAGCACTTTGGGAGGTTTAGCGGGGCAGATCACTTGACCTCAGGTTTAGGGGGGCTGATCACTTGAGACCAGTCTGAGTAACATGGTGAAATCCCATTGCTACTAAAAATACAAAAATTAACCACGGGTGGTGCCACACACCTGTAGTCTCAGCTACTTGGGAGGCTGAGGCAGGAGAATTGCTTGAGCCTGAAAGGTGGAGGTTGCAGTGAGTAGAGATCGTGTCACTGTACTCTAGCTTGGGCAACAGAGTGAGATCCCATTTCAAAGAAAAAATAAAGTAAGAAAATAACACGGAAAGTTCTAATCTTACAACACTCAGTCACTCATGCTTCTTTATTTAAATACTAGCATCACTGTTGTGAGGACACCTGTGTTTGATGGAAGCTGAAAAATCAGCTAATGATAAAAATACCCTCAGTATATCTAACACCAAGGTCTACAAAGAAAAGGCGACTTTTGCCTTTTTTACATTTATGCTAATCCTAATATTGTTAACAAGTACAAACAACAATACTAAGGATATTTTCCATTTGCAATTGTTTTGAAGCAAAATTTTCCAATTAATTAGTACATTCATTCCAAAAATAGAGACTGTACTTTGAGAAGTAAAGTGATACGTATGTGAAATGTGGTAGTGTACTTAATGGGCAAATTATTAGATAATTTATAGAAGGAAGGATAGGTAATAACATACCTTAAATCTACTAATAAGTGAAATCCTCAGTGTGTATGGTTTTAAATCATATGATGACGAAAGACAAATATTTCAATAATTACCCTGTGTTTTCCTATCAAGTTTGAGTCATAGTAAACATTTTGTGCAAGTTTACTTCCTGTTGTTTGTTGTGACAGAGTCTCTCTTTGATCATACTTCACTCAGGGTTTCCTGAGCCTTTTTTCCAAGTAGGCCTGACTTCTGGATTTCTATATTTGTGGCTGCATTGTCAGATTTTAGCAAGAATCTTGCTAAGTCAGTTCAGCCACCTTCGATATCTGATCACCTTCAATATCTGATAGGATTCCTTATCCTTCCCCACCTCAAAGGTGATGTCTGATCACCTGGGCCTGCTTCCACAGGAAACCTTTCAGGTCTGTTTAGCAATATGTCCCCTTTATCTCTGATGTTTCTTCTTAGAACTTTCCATTTACTGGCCCTCTCCCTGCTCCTTGACTATAAATTTCCGCATCCTCATGTTGTGAATGTTTTGTAATCTGTTTTGGTGATTCAGGGGTGAGTCCATTCCCTCATCCCACTGTGAGAGCCCTTTGCAATGGTCCCTATGTCTATATCAGTGGTCCCCTCTGAATAAAATCTTTATTAACAAGCATCATAAATAATTTTTTTCTTTAACTGTTGTCATTATAGTTCTAAATAAAAATGAAAAAACTAACCTAAAGCATGTTTTGCCATATTACTCCAAAATTTAATGATTTGTAGAGATAGCAACAGTCCCTGATGCAGTAATCACCATTTTTAAAACTCACTATTTATGTAGATGTATTTCTTCACATATCTAAGCCTTGTTAAAGTCATTTTATGGTGACAATTTTATTACAAATGTGATAATGATGTATAGAAAAACACAAAAGCTGTTAAAATCTCAAATTTGTTATAATATTTCACTTACAAATTTTTATCTCCTCTAATAGTTGCCACATAGCTATGTTTTCTTTTGGAAAGTAATACAGAACGCTATCAAATACATTCATTTGATAATATTGGGACATGTAATGACATATCTTTAATATAAAAAAGAGCAGTGATTTCAAGGTGTCAAAATTGACAGGAACAGCATTAGATAACTTTTTGGGTAAATCCTATTGTGGTGATGATTACATTTTTTTTCTCTTTTTTGAGGCGGAGTCTCCCTCCGTGACCCAGGATAGAGTACAGTGATGCCATCTTGGCTCACTGCAACCTCTGCCTCCCAGGCTCAAGCAATTCTCTTGCCTCAGCCTCCAAAGTAGCTGGGATTACAGGTGCCCGCCACCATGCTCAGCCAATTTTTGCGTTTTTAGTAGAGATGGAGTTTTGCCATGATGACCTGGCTGGTCTTGAACTCCTGAGCTCAGGTGATCTGCCTGCCTAGGCCACCCAAAGTGCTGGACTTACAGGCATAAGCCATTGCACTCGGCCTGATTACATAAATCTATGTACTTCTCAGAACTCCCAATACTGTAAACTCTGAAATGCAAATTTTGCTATATGTAAAATAAAAATGTATACATAAAATGGATTTAACTGGGCTTATTCTATAGGCCACTCACATATATAAAATATTTTTTACCTGAAAAACAAGTTTATTTTCTACAATTCACTGTTTATATTTTTTGAAGGGTTTTATTTTTATATTTCAGATTGTGTTTAGTTTGTGGAAAAATTTTTAAAATTATGAGAATACTTTCCTAATTTGTTTTCTGAGAGATTGGTAACATTTCTAAAGAATTCAATAGAATAATTCAATGGGAGAATTACCAAAGTTGCCTGATTTTTATGTCTCCAGAAGCTCCAATAGTCTTCCATTTGTAAATTTGGACAGGCTGTTATACAAAATAGAATAAAACTTTCTAGCATTTTATATACTGTATTGCTTCTTTTCTTAAATTCCCTGACTACAAAAACACTGCTAATTTAGACAAGAAATAAAATGCCATGTAGATTTCCTCACTCTAACAGGATTTTAAGTGATATTCCAAGTTATAACTCCTACTTTTTTTCTGTAACTTTTATTCAATAATTACTCATCACTTGTTTGCCAGTCATTCTGCTTGCTGATAAGGATATTAAAAGCTTAGTAAGAGATGGTCCCTGCTCTTAAGCAGCTTACAGTTTAGAGGAGATAATTTTGAAAAACAAAATGATTGAATCTTTTATGAGCCATAATAATTGTTTTATAAAAGCAGGTAATAAGCACAGAGATACAACTGATAATTTTTAAATTTTATATTGACTATAAAAGGATCATCAAGAGTAAAAGTTTTAAACTCCAATGTCATTACATTATTGGATAAACCTAAAAGGTCTCACTCAAATCTGAGTGAGGTTGGATTTGTCACCACTCCTCCTCAGGGAAAAGTTTTTTTCCTCTCCCAAGTCTTAGTGATGAAGTAATTTTCTTCCATAGTGTAAAGATGGTTTGGCTAGTTTACCCCTTTATTTTCCCCACTCTTTTTGGAAGTATCACACTTTAGGGTCCCGCTCTGTGGCAATGTCTTCAATTCAACATCTGTTTATATGAGGACTATTCTTTACTTTCTCTTTTATTACCACAAAAAGCAGTCAAACTGAAGATATTTATTTCATTTTGTGACGAGTGGTTATAAGCGCATTTAAAACATCTTTGCCTACTCAAATGTTACAATTTTCTCCTACTTTTCTTCCTGAAGCTTTGAAATTGAAGAAGCTTTTACTTTTCATATGCTTTATGATTTAAAACTTTTGTGTTTTTAGCTTAAAATTTATGTGTTTTTGTTTTTGTTGTAACCAAACCAGATTGATCTATCACAACTGTCCTGCACAATTTTTAAAAACAAAACATTCTCCTCCCATGGAATTGCACTGATGTGCTTTTCACACAGCAAGTTTATACATATGTGTATTCATACTTATTGACTCTTTATTGTATTTTATTGGTATGATTGCTGTCATTATTCTTGTAACACACTGTCATAAAATTACATTGTAGTAAATTTTAAAACTTAATGCATGACCTCCAAATTTGTTTTCTTTCTTCTAGATTATCTTAATATATATCCTATGAGTTTTCATATGAATTTTTTCAATACATATTTTAATTTTCTACTAAAATTTTTTGAGTTCTTGATTAGGATTCTATTAATTATATGAAGTAACTTGCAAAGAATTGGCATCTTAGCAATATTGAGTCTTCAAATTAATGAACATGGTATATTTCTATTAATCTAGATCATCTTTAATTTCTCTAAGTGACGTGTTCTATTTTCAATGTAGTTATTCCATATTTTTCTTAGACTTTGTTTCTACTTATTCATTGTTTTCAATACTGTTGAAAGTGGTGTTTTAAAAATTCAATTTTCAATATTTGTTTATTGCAAGCATTTGTATGTTAAATTTATACTTATCTGTTGATCTTTTAACAAATGACATTGCTAAATATACGTATTAATTGTTATAGTATGTTTGTATGATACACTAAATTTTCCATATACACAGTTACACAATTTATGAGTAAAGATAGTTCTACCACTTTCATTGAATCTCTTTAGTTGAAGGATGCAGGGTGTGGAAGTTGTCTTATCATATGGTTTCAGATTTTTAGTACAATGTTTTCTACCTGTGGTAAGAGTGAAAATATTTTTCTTATTTCCAAATTTAGTTTAAATAACTACTTAACTATAAAGCTTAATAATTACATGTTAATTTTTTGTAGATATCTTTATTTTGATTGATAAGTTACCATTCTCTGTGTATTTGTTGAGTGTTTTGCCAAGAAGACATATCAAATTTTAACAAAACATTTTTTATTTCCATTATTATGTTAATGTAATTAATTAAACTAATTTATTTTTAAATGTTAAACTAGTCTTACATCACTGGAATAAATTTGCCATGGTTATGAAATAATATTCTTTTTATTATATTGCTATTTTGCCCCTAATTTCTAATATCTTGCTTAGTCTTTATGTATCTAAGTTTATGCAAATTCCATATAATACATTGGTATTTTTATTACAGCTTTTCTTGAAACTCTCAGAGACTTGACATAAAACGACCACAAAAGAATATTTTATTTTTTTCTTACTTTATTCTATATCCTAGTACTTGAGGAAAAAAAAGAAAAAAAATGAGATTATGAGTATAATTAATCACCAACTTAATAAGTGTAATTAGGCCTCTTTGGCAGTAGATAAGGAGAATCTCATCTCCTGTAGTCTGTGAGCAGAAAAAAATTTAATATTTACTCTCAAGGATGTCCTAGCAGTATAAATGTTTACATTCAAAACCCAAGAAATTCTGATATACCAAGGTTGGAGACCTTTATAAGAAGGGTCGCTGTGACTGGAAATTTGACATCTGGCTAGATGCACTTAAATATTTTGAAGTTTCAGATTCCCCTGAAGCCTGTGGCTTCTCGTTTTTCTTCTTAAAGGATAACCATCTCCTCTTCTTTGAAGATAATGTACAGGGCTGTAACTTTTTGTTTTCAACTTTTGTTTTAAGTTTAGGGGTACATGTGCAGGTTTGTTATATAGGTAAACTCACATCATGGCAATTTGTTGTACAGATTATTTCATTACCCAGGTATTAGGACTAGTATCTATTATTTATTTTTCCTGATTTTTTCTCTCTCCTACCAACCACCACCCTCAGGGAGCTCCCAGTATCTGTTGTTCCCCTTTATGTTTCCCAAGTTTTCTCATCATTTAGCTCTCACTTACAAGTGCAGTTTTGGGTTTTCTGTTCCTGTGTTAGCTTGCTAAGGATAATAAGGTCTCCGATTTTTAAGGCAGGCCTACACTGTGTCCTCCCGGAAATCAAACCAACACTAGGGTAAATTCATAAATCAACTCAGTTATTCATATGTAGGGCTATATCTGAAAGGAGCTGCAGGACCCAGCAGAGAGGAGCTGGACAAATACGTGTGATCCTTGTTTCTGAGTGTGCTGAATCAAGAGTGGACTGTGAAACATAAAGTTTGATAAGGAAGAATTAGAAATATGGGCATTCTATCTCCTCTGTAAGATTAAACAGTTTGGTGAAAACTCTGAGACAACTTGTTAAGGTATTGCTAATATATACTTGGAATTTTGGAGAAAGCAAAGAAAGCATGAGTGAGGTTAAATACAAAAACTGCTATCAAAGAGGGTAACAGGAAACCAAAGCTTTGGATAACTGGCTATATGATACGACAGGTATAAATATCCTTCAGCTGTCTGTGTTCAATGGAAGGGACCACATAGATGTGAAATTGAATGTACTGCTTGAGAGAGAGATCAGCATTAATGAGACAGTGGTGGTTCTCCCCTGTTGGCCAGGGCTGATGGTAGGAAACACCACTACAAAACTGGGCTGCTAACAGCAATGGAGATAATAGAGTCTTAAACTAATAAAGTCCAGGTGGTGGCAATTAACCACAATTATACTTTTTAAATAAACAGAAAGATTTGAATTTGCAGGCAAAAGGTCCTAAGCCACAAAGAGACATAGAGATGGTAAACAGAACACAATATAACTAGATGCCAGACGAATAGCAGGCAACAAAAGCTGATTAAAAAGAATCACAACATATAAAGGATGAATTATAAGGATGATGAAAAAAGGTGTTCTATTACACATTAAAATATCTTTTCCAGTTCTCAGAATTGATCCAGTTATCAGTCCCAGAATCCAGTCCCAGACCTGAAGAAGAAATCAGGTCTCCAAGAAGATGCTCAAGAATATGTACATCTGGATGATTTTCCCAGTCTACTTAAAAAAGTCTATAGCCATTTATTGCAGGAGATTGGCCTTAAAAGGCTGGCTCCTTTCCCTATAGCTTCTCCCACCGCTCTGACAGATATCCTACATCTCCCCCTTTTCTGTTTTTTGCGCTGCCACTTCCGTCCTGCACACCTTGGCTGAGCGAAGGATGAAAGCAGTAATCAACACAGGTATACAATGTAAAGGCAGCTAGGGAGCTACTGATTCTAATGGCCAAAGAAAGCAACCTCAAACAGCTGGAGCTACTTTCTTTTATTTAGTACAGACATAATGCCAAAAGCCTGGAGCCAACACAATTGGTGGGTAATTAACATTAATGTTCCCCCTTACAGGGAGCAGTCCTGTGCTGGGATGATCAAAGGTCAGTTTCCAGACAACATAACTAAACAAATCTATTTGGGTAAATTCTCCTACACTCCCTTCGCCTTCTGCCTCAGGTTAAGAGAACAGCTGCCTTTGGCTCATTCTCCCCCAGAAGCTTTGCAGAGCCTTCTGACCTTTTGAAAACCTGCTCCTTTCCCTATAGCTTCTCCCACCCTTCTGACCGATCTCCTATAATTTATTAAGGTAACAAAATGCATGGTAAAGAGCAATGCCCAGATAGTTTGAGGAAATGGAGTGTAAGTTATTGTTATCAGGCTACTTGAAATGTCATTATGACTCTCATGTTAGATTGGGGTGGGTAGTGAGAGAGGAGGATGTGCTGGTAAGGTAATAAGTACCTGCCAACATTTGCCTAGTAACAGATCCAATGGGTCAATGGCCAATATGGCAATGATTTTCTTTATTCTGAATATATATTTGAAAGGATATATTTGGTACTTGGTAGTGTTGTACTGAACTGAGCATAGAAAGTTAACACCAAGACAAAAGTATGCAAATTGCAGGGTCTTTATTGCCAGTGGCCACGGAGGACTCACGTCTTTATAACCTGTGGCCCCGAAAGGAGGGTGTTAAGACCTTTTATACCTGTAAAAATTACCTTGGGAGTGAGGGTGAGGGGACTTTTGACATTTTGATTGTTAATTAAGCAGTTAACAAAAGTTAAGATAAGCATTTGTTTACACATTGTCTGGGTAGGGTGGAAATTATAAGTCACAGGGGCCAAGATGGCCTGGGTTTGGACTGCTTGCCTGTCACATTAGGGGTTACAGAGAGCAGTTTAAACAGAAAGCC
>CAUYLG010037111.1:0-20967 GCA_963573385.1 Cacajao melanocephalus | reverse complement strand
TAGAAACTCTTCAAGTAACTAAAGATAATGCTCCAAGGCCATTTTCACAGCTTTTTTTGTTTGTTTGCTTTAAATGTCATTACAGCCAAATTAACACACATTTAACCAAATATTTCCAAAACAGTCCAGCAACACACAATGGAGTTTTCCATTCAGTATCTTAAGCACAAAAATAGGCTATGTTTACAGTAGTTAAGGCAATCAAATTTTAAACAAAATTAATTAAAAAAAAAGGGAAAACAGCAAACGTTTTCCATGCTACTCCCATAGACAAGTGTGTTTCTACATGAGTAGAAGAGAACAAGGAAGGATATCCCAGAGGTGGCTTAAATAGGACTAATATAAACTCACTGAAGAATAAAAACTAGTCTCTTTTTAGTACTAATTAGTAGCTGAAATTATTAAATCTTGAGGGGGCTTAGAAAACCCATGGCCAGTCCAGATATCAGTGCCCATGTATCTACAGAGGAAACTAATAGAAATTGTCAAGACTGGAAGGACTTTGTGTCACTGGCGGTAGCTATTTACATCTGGTGAAACAACACCATCAAAGTGATGGGCAATATTTATTAGGGCAGGATCCAGCTTTAGATGAAGAAAGAAGCTGCATGGGAATGATCTTAGCAATAAGCTTAGCTTTTTGGAAAGAACCTCTGCTTGATAAACAGAAACCAAGGTCCAAGGATGAACACATTAGTCCAGAAAATAAGAGGTAAAATTAGGAATAGGAAGAACAGTCTGCTTATAAGTATCTCAAATATATATTTTAAACATTTTATTGAAATGTAATATAAAATGAAAGTGCAAATACTGTCTCATTTGGATAACTTTACATAAATTAAACATACCTATATAATCAGGACCCAAAACAAGAAACAGAATATTATTGGGGCTCTAGATGTCACTTTAATGATGCCTTCCATCTATCACCATCTCCTTAAGGTCGTTTTATCCCACCCCCTAAAAGCATTAGTTTTATCTGAATATTTTTATATTTTTATAAATTAAATTATACAGTATAATTAAATTATACAGTATAACTTTTGCATTTGGCTTTTCTAACTCAGGAGTATTTTGTAATATTCATGAATATTTTTGTGTGTAGTTGTAGCTCATTAATTCTCATTGCTGAATAATACTCTGTGTGTCAATATACTACAATTTATTTATTCACTCTTTTCTTAATGGTCACATATGAAACAATTATGAATAGTGGCACTATAAACATTCTAACTCATGTCTTACTTTAAGCATATATACCTATTTCTGTGGGTTTTTTTCTAGATATAAAATTTCTACATCATAAAATATGCAATTCAGCCTTAGTAAATGCTGATTAACTTCTTTCCCAAGGTACTGTAATAATTAACACACCCACAGCAATGTAGAAAAATTTTGTTTGGCTACACATCTTCATCACACTTGACATTTTCTATTTTTATTTCTTAGCCATTCTAGTGGCTTTATCTTAGAAGTTTTGATTTGCATTTCTTAATGACTAATGAAGTTGAACACCTTTTTATATCTGTATTGGTCATCTAGTTATTTTCTTTATGGTGTCTTTACATTTTCTTCCCGTTTTGCTATTCGATCGTTATATTATTTTTCTTATTTGTTAGGAAATATATTTCCTCATATATTTCAGAGTACAAGTCCTTCATCCATATTTTTTCCTACTCTATATGTTATTTTTGCACACTGTTAATGGTGTTTATTATAGAAGTTAATTTTAATATAGACCAATTTATCTTTTTTAAGATTTATGGTTAGTTATGTTTGTGTCTAGTTTAAGAAATCTTTGCTGATCCACAGTCACTAAAATATTCTGTAAGTTGACCTCAAAAACTTGTACTGCTGTACCCCAGACATGTTTAAACATCACATAAGTTTATCTAGGGCACTAAGGAAAAAGGTTCTGTCTAAACCCCAATGACTTGTATAGAAGTTTCTAATTTGCCATCAGATCAGGCAGAGATCTAGATTGAGAGTCAAAACAGGGTCATGCCTACTTACAGTAGGACTTTCAAACATTGATCTGAGCATGGAAGCTCTCAGGTAAGATTTTTGAAAAAAAAGGTGCAACCTGTTTCCAGTACAGTTAATGTCTAGTTATGATCTGAGATATATAAGGGTCATATGGGTAAAATTTACAAGAAATGTCAAAATGTATAATTATTGCAATAGCACTGATTTCTATGCCGTGACATCAGGCTGTTTCAGACTCACCTCTATCCTGAGACACAAACTATTAATGTACATGGATATAATGGCCTTCCTCTCCTGTTATTTTTCCAGAGTTATTTGAATCTTCCATGTAGTGGAATTCAAGGAGGTATAGACATATTGGAAAATGCTTAATGTATACATCAGTGACTTAGAAGCTAAGACAATCAATGGTTGCTTGTTACAGATTGATGTCTTGATATATCGAGAGCATTTAAAGTTTCTGTATTTAAATATGTATCTCAATCGACCCCGATTATTTTGGTTTCTTTCAAATTTTTCAGCTTTAACCCTTTTATGTCCATTTATCAACCCAATCTTATTTCCAAAAAATAGGCTCATAAAATATAGTCTAACGTTCAGGAGTGCAGATTAGGGCTACTCATTTCAGCTGTCACACTTTCATCAGGTGAAATTTAAAACTAATTGATCTTGGAAGAACTTGATGTGCCTTAGGGAAGCCAGACTGTTACAAAACTCCGATTGCAAAGCTTAAATATTTAGGAGTTTTGACCAAAAATGAAATTCATAATATTTCTCACGCTCACCTAAAATCAATTCATTTTTTCAATGATTAGATGCAAGGAAAGAAAGTAAATGAAAACTTTCAGCAGTTAGTTCCAATTTACCTCATTC
The DNA here is from genome assembly GCA_963573385.1 of Cacajao melanocephalus. Lineage (NCBI taxonomy): Eukaryota > Metazoa > Chordata > Mammalia > Primates > Pitheciidae > Cacajao > Cacajao melanocephalus. Next base: position 18,108 of record CAUYLG010037111.1, on the reverse strand, counting down.
TCATTAGGCTCAAGAAATCTGTATTTTATAAGGCCTAATAAGTAATGTATAGAAGACAGGGCATTTTATGCATCCTCCATCACTATCAATTATTGCCTGTGTAAATCATCTTTATTTAAAATGGCATTTAATGTCTCAGTAATATTTGTAATGAAGAACATCTGTATTATTTCATAAAATGCATATTGCTCACAGCTGTTCATGGTACTGCCTACAGTTAGGGGATAGTTTGATTTGTAATGCCTGAGCTTCATATTTTATCTGTGATAAGAAAAATCTGAAGCCCAGATGGCCCATATCAATTATGCTGTAAAAGTGTTGGCTCATCTTCTCCTTCACAGCAGGACATTCATTGATCTCAGCTCTGACATGATCTGATACAACATTTGTGAAAAAGTCAATTTGTCTCTGTAAGTCTCATTTGCCTTACAGTAAAATGATGATGTCAGTTTTTAACCTGTGTTTTGCAAAGACCAGTGTTTTTGTGGGGCTGCAGAGAAGTGCAGCGGGGCAGGCAGGGAGTGAGAGTGATTAACACAAGCAGACAAAGTTCCACAAACTTCTGCCTCTCTTTCATATCTTGTGGTTCTAGGAAACTATTTATTTGAATAAGATATTAGCTTTTAAACCTCTAAGCCTGATTAAAAATAGTGTTATCTCCCTTTTTAATAATGTTTGAATCCCTACTATGAAGGAAAGGCTATTATTGTAAGGTGTTCAAAAACTCTGACTTTAATGCTTGCCAGAACTGAGATTTGATCACAGCTCTGCTATTCAACTAGCTTTAAGGGGAAAAACGAAACCTCTCTTTCTTTTAATCACTTCATCTATAAAAAGGTAGATGACAATGATTAGTGTCTTATAAGGTTTCTGTGAATAGCAAATGAAGTAATCTATGTGAAGCATTTTGCACAGATCTTAGCACAGAGCAGGAACCCAAGAAATATCATCAATGCTCTTTCACATTTGTCTTACATAATATGCCCTCTCTTGATCTAATGTGGTAATAATGTTAAAGTGAAATTGATTTTGTCATTGATGATAGCATTTTTATAATAATAAGTCAAAGGCTACAGTCAAATGTACAAAGGCTCTGGATTAGTTTTCCAGGGCTGCCATAACAAACTATCATAAACTGTGTTTCAACAACAGAAATGTATTCTCTTACAATTCTAGAGGATAGAAATCTGAAAACAAGCTATCACCTGGGCCATGCTCCCTCAAGAGCTCTACAAAACACTTCTTCCTTCCCTTTTCTACCTTCTGGTGGTTGCCAACAGTCTTCAGCACCCATTGGCTTGCAGCTCTCTGCCTCCATTTTCACATGGCCATTTTTAATCTTGCTCTCTCTCCTTTCTCATATAAAGGCGCCCGTGATTGGATTTGGGGTCAATGCATATCCAGTAATGACATCATCTCACATTGATTACATCGTCAAAGATTCATTTTAAATTTCACCAGCAAACATCATGGCAAAACCCCCCAGTGAAGATAACCTGCTGGGAACTGAATCCAAAATGAGCAGCAGTGAAACGATGGAGAAAACAAATGAGGAGACATAGATTAAAGGGGCAAGGAGAGGAAATAGCTAGATCTCTAAAGGGATTGTTCAAAAATTTCCACTTTAATTAAAAAAACTAATACAATACAAGGGAATGAAGTTAGAAAAACTATGCTGTAGCATACCTTTAGACTTCCTCTAAAAGTCTGGGCAGCTAATGCCTTGTAAAACTGAGCAACTAAAATAATTGGATCAAATTCATTATAAAGTTATTTTTAAAGGAAAGAAAGAATAAGCAGCAAATCAGCATCCCTAAAGCCAATCCTACATGCATCCTGGCTTGCAAAAAAAAAATCACTCCAAAGAACCAAAGTTGGTTTGGCCAAATTCTGCTTTTTATAGCACTAAATATGAGGAGAAAATAGCAAAAATAAATTCTTCAACAGAGATTTTCAATTTGTAAAGAACAGAATCAGGTTGGGGAAAATGAAAGGGTAGTATAGAAGGAAGAAATAAAATTAGTGAATGGAAACTAGCACAGAAAGATAATTTTTAAAGGCTGATTAGATACTTCATTAAAAGCTATAATGTACTTCATTTTCAATGACATAATTTCATTAAATTTTGTCTAGAATTCACTAGAATTTTTCTTTTTTTCCCTTTATTTTAAAAACAATTTGTGAATAAACAATTAGACTATAGTTGTCATTTCCCACAACTCATAAGTAAATATCTACAATGATCACCAAAAAAAGAGTGGAGAACCTTGAAAAGTATGATTCCTTTTTATAAATGTGCCCATTTAAATATGTTACTGTGGTTGTTATTGTTTAAGAAGTTGCATAGCTAATGTTCTGTTATAAATCTTCCTATTCGCTTGTATATTGTGTATATGCACTGATTGAAAAGAAGAAATAATAGAGTCTACAGTAAATGGATTTCCTGCAAAAGTCATCCTAGCTGAAAGCAGAAAATTTTCTGTGAAGAAAAGCAGGTTGTTAGCTTTTCATAAGACTATTCCTCTAAAGTAGTAGTGATTATTAAATGTCAACTAAAAGACTTCCATTTTATTGTCAATTTATAATTTGTATGTTGATTTGTATTACTCAATAGTTATTAATACTTTTAAATATTGATATTATATACTTAGCTACTTCTATAAATATAACATTAAAGTTGAAAGACTATGCTGAGCTGTCAAGATATTTCAACAAGTCCTTAGTAAAAATATTTTTTAATTGATTCAATAAAAAATGAAAATTTTAACATGCAAAAGTACACTCTTTTGGCTTTCCATCAACTTATTGCCACCCAATGCAAAAACTATACCCCTTGAAGGCTGCCAGATAATTGGAATGCTTTTCACCCGACTCCCCCAGTTTATTCATAGACTCACTGCATAAGTAATAGTATAAACAATGAAAATCCCATACTGCATCTGAACATGCTAAACACTTATTACCACTCCTTATTAACCATTTGCAACATTTTTTCACAGTTCTTTGGTTGCTATTTTTTTAAAAGCAGATAATAATGATGATAATTCTAACGATTGATGCATATTGATTATGTATCTTGTGCCAGGCAATGTTTGAAGCATTTTACACACATTAATATCCAACACCAATTCTATGAGTAAGGTGATTTACTTACCTTTATTTTAGAAATTACAAAACTGTGATCCAGAAAATGAAGTAACTTGCACGGTCACATAGTGAATGGAAAACAGAGATAGAATTTAAACTGAGAGAGACAGACCTGGATGCCTGCTTATGAAATAAGCCATACAGATACTAAGAAGTTATTTTTAATAAGTTTCAAACCTCACATACTGGAATCTCAAATAATTACATTGGAATCTCATATAAAGGCTTTATTTTAAAGTTGCATATTATCACCTAGATATTTTCCTTTTAAATAAAGTACTTCTATATGTTTAGGTTACTTCATTCTTCTTCTTGTTTGTTGTTGTTATTGTTGGAGAGATTCTTATATACCTTCTCTCAGAAAAATAATTACTTTTTTCAATTTAAACATGATTTTCCCTTTTCCTAAACTTAAAGTGTATGAGAAATATATTCTCAAATAGGATTTTTAGAGGTGAGCCCTTAAGCCTCTGCAACTCTTCACAGAAAAACATCAGATTAAAAAGATGACCTCCTCTTCAATTCCACTGTCTTTGATCACAAATCTAAAATGTTTATACACTTTCAAAAATTCTGTGGCAACTCTGGGGGTCAGACTGAAATTTAGAGAGGAACAGGGTTGTCCCATTTAGAAAATAAAAATATGGTATTCTTGATTAAATTTTAATTTCAGATAAACAATGAATAATATTGTATTGCATTTTATCTGGCAACCCTAAAAAGGAGGCAGAGAAAAAGTGAAATAAAAGACACAGCTCAACATTCTGGACTACCTTAGAATGTTTATTACTTATAAGGGGCCACTAGAAGTCGACACAGCTACATAACCCACTGCCCACAGGCAGATATCTTCAACAAATACAGGCTAAGGAAAAGGCCTGTTTGGCAGCTTCTGGTGATTAGTTTTATAAAGAAAGCTAACCATTAAAGGGCCCTAGGTAGAGGACTGGAAGTGTAACAATATGGAGCTAAATCCATGTGCCAGAATTCTTCTCAGAGGGAGAATCATGTGACTGAAAGAATAATTTGAGATGCTGCTTTATATCCTATGGAGTTTGTTAAACTGCCTTTTAGGAGATTAATTATGGTTAGTAGCATTACTTTATTATTATTATTATTTGCAATGGAGTAAGAATGTCTGGAAAAGAGCCAAATTCCGTAGTGAATAGAAAAGCTTAATATTATCAAGGACCCATACCTTTCCATCCATTTCATACCCAAAACTCAATAGCCTCAGTAAGTTAATACTAAAAAATACTGTGAATATTTATTTGAATGAATGCCTCAGTATTATCTTGACTAGGCCACCATTTTAAGGCCAACTTGGTATACCTAGTGGTGTTCTGGAAAAGTAACTGGGGAGGAATATAAGGAGGTCATTTTCAATATGTATCAACTTCCAAAATGTGACTATTCCCACCGTGACCAATTTCAAGCTCCCAAACCAGCTTGCAAAATTCTTAAATATTTAATAATCAACTCTCACAAGACTAAATGGCAGCTCCAGCACATGTCCACATTTCACATTCCACCTCAGAGTAAACATAATTAATACTTGTTTAAATATTTATCATGACTAACTATGAGCTCTAGGAAGACAGGGACAGATTTCACTCTTACTTATATCTCCAAATGTTTCGTAGCCCTGACATATAGTAGGCAGTAAACAAAATAAAGCTTGGTGAAACTGAGTGTTAAAAAATTCTTAAGCTGTTTAGAAAAAGAACCAGTGCTCATAAGATTCTTATCTCATCACTACAATTTTAATTCCCTCCCCCCACCAAGAAAACAGCATTAATTTATCATTCTTATCAGGATGTCAAGTAAACTGAGTTGTATGCTTTCATTATTGCCATTCATTTTAAATGTTAAGAAAATTTCCTTTTGAAGGTGAACAAGTTTAATTTAATTATCTCTCTAGTGAACTCTCAGAATCAGAGTTCTCACTGTAATTTTAGTATATAGTTTCTGTGACTCAGGTAGACACATTTCAACAGGGGTCATATCTTGTGATGAAAATGTCAAATTCACATATACTTATGTATTGCATATAAGCCTAGCTTGCAGTTGATAAAACTAGTCTGTCAGTGAAAGACTAATGAGAATGAATTTGATTTCAGGTCTTATACCTAGCTAATGATGAGAAGAAAAAGTGAGCATAAATAGTTAATTTACTAAATTTTTTAATATAATTCTAAAAGGTAATATGGTTTCCATTATAATCAAACATACTGTTTTTATTCTTAATATTCACAAAAGATTTTCATTTTCTTAAGGAGGAAGCCAAGATAAAACCAATAAACAACTTTAAATCATGCCATAACTATTTTCAAATATTTTTTCATGCAACTTTTATGACATAGTGGTATGTTTGTGGCTTCTGTAGATAATATTGAACTGTACTTCAAATTAAGATGACAACAATCTTCTGCTTAAACTGGAGTTACTGAGAGAATCTCAGAGAAAGCAGTTTATGAAGCACAGTCACTCAACTCCAGTAGTCATAGGTTAAGAAGAAACATGAGATAAAAGACAATGCTCATCTCAAGTATTAATCTACTTATAATCCCTACATGTAATATTAACATAATTTTATATACAATTTGTTAAACTAAAGCTTTAGATAGTCTATCAAAAGTAAAAATAATTTCTCATTAATTTAATTAGCTATAAATATGCTTGTCAAAATGGCTTCTAAGCAACACAATTATGCAAATTTTATTACATTGTATAAAAAAAAATAGCCAAAAGCAACACAGTCAAATTAATTACCTGCAATAGATGGTTTTATTAACTCAATTGTTTATATTTTACATTATGAAATATTATAACAGAACTTTAATATTACCTTTATGGAAGTGTAGATATATAGGAACTCTAGGGAATGAACAACCAACCTAGCTTAAATATTAAACTACACAGAGAAGACATGATTCAGAAGCCAAAAGAAATACCAATTATTGTAGATGAATTTAAAATAAAGTTTGTGTTTTGAATATAGATATGAATCATGAAAATTAAACATATTCCTGAGCAACCAATGGGTAATATAGAAATAAAAAATAAAAATATAAAATATGTTGAAACAAATTAAAATGAAAACACAACATACCACATATTTGAAATATGGCAAAACCAATGCTAAGATAAATATTTATGGCAATAAAGACCTACATAAAAAACAATGAATAGAATTAGAATAGAAATAGAATGATATCAGATAAACAACCTGATTATGCATCTCCAGGAGACAGGAAAGCAAAAACAAAATCCAAAATTAGTAGAAGAAAATAATTACTATCAGAACAGAACTAAACTATAGAAAGACTAATAAAATACAAAGGAAAAACAAAATGAAAGTATAATTTGCTGAAAAGTTAAACAAAATTGACAAATCATCAGCTGAACTATGAAAAAAGTAAGACCCAAATATATAAAACCACAGACAAAAAAGAAGACATTACAAGTGATAAAACAGAAATATAAAGGATTATTAAGACCATTATAACTATTCATCAAAAAATTAGAAAACTTAGAACAAATGGTTAAATTTCTACACACATACAACCTAGAAAGATTGAAGCATGAAGAAATAAAAACACGAACAGATCGGTACTAAGTAATTAGATCATTAAAAAGTCTCCCATTTAAAAAAAAGTTTAGAACTGCTGCTTCACTGCTGAATTCTACCAAACATTTAAAAAAGAATACCAATTCTTATCAAATTATTCCAAATAATTAAAGAGAAAGAAATATATCCAAATCTGTTTTATGAGGCCAGCATTAGTCTAATACCAGACAAGAACAAACAAACAAAAAACTAGAAAACTACAGGCCAATATATCTGTTGAAAACAGATGCAAAATTTGTAGACCAATTATTACTGTCCCTAATTTGACTATACACTGAAAATATCATTCATTATGATCAATTGGTATTTATCCCAGGGATGCAGGAATAGTTCAAAATATGCATATTCATAAAGGTGATTGATCACATCAACAAAATCAGGACAAAAATCATATGACTATTGCAAAAGATTCTGAAGATATTCGATAAAATTCAATATCCTTTCATGATAAAAACCCACAACAAATTGGATATGTGAAGAACAAACCACAAAATGACAAAGGCCATATATGGCAAATCCACAGCTAATACTATAGTAAACAGAGAAAAATGGAATGCCTTTTTGCTAAGATCTGGAAGAAGACAAGAATGGTCCCTTTCATTACTTTTTAATATAAATATCTATTATTAAAATACACATGTATCCAACTGGAAATGGAGGGAGATTTTTTTCACTTAATAAAATATATTTTTCTAAAATATCAATATCAAACCTAACATAAAATTTTAGAATTCCCTTTCAAAGAAAAACAAGTTTTCTACCATGAACAATTCTGTTTAACATTTTTCTTAACCATCGATGTTGCCAAATCAAAGTACTGATAATATTTAGTGTTGGCAAAGATGTGAGGAAGCAGAAACTCTCACATCCTCCTGAGGAGATATTTTCTCCAAAGTAATTGTACCCATTAAATTAGTTTGGAGAAAATTCTTGCATTGTTCAGAAATGTTCAAACACTTCTACTTTTCAACCTGTCTCCTCAGAGATATGGTCCTAGGAGATATGCTTAAGCTTAGTTGTAATACCATTTCAGGCAATAGTGACATTTTATTATTAAGGTAAGGTATACATACATTTAGGTTAATTAATGTGAGTATACATTATAAAAATGTTAAAAGGAATAAATTTAAAAACCTTTATAACTATGGAAACAGTAACATAAACCAATTCTTTCAAAAAGAAAATTATTCAAAATAGAGTGAGAAAAGGGGAGGTGAAAGGAAAGAAAAGAAAAAGAAGAAATTATAAATGCCTTTTTCAGGACCATCATTTTTAGATTTTAACCTCCAAGTCATTTGTTTTGTTTTTATGGCTTTCTTAGTGTATGGACACACACACACACACACACACACACACACACACACACACACACACATGCACACAGACACAAACAGCAGAATTTTCCAAATGTTTATGAAAATGCATATTATAAAAAATACACATTAATTTTAAAAGATTTTTTACCAAAATAAACTCATACTAGCTTACAATATGTCTGAATAGGATCTAGTTTGAAGTTTAAGAAGAATAAAACATCAGTTTCAAAAATGCGCCTATAGGAGCAACATGAATTCTGCCAAAATGAAACCAAGAACAAACATTAAATTCATGGAAAAACTTGGGTGGAAGAACGGTGAAATCATTTAAAGAGACAATGCCCAAAAGAAATCATAGGTTTACAAAGGAATAACGCATTTTAAGAAGGAATGGGAGAATACTGACGATGAAGCCCACAATAGCAGACTATCCACATGAATTTGCAAAGACAAAAATTATCTTGTTCATGCCCTAAATGAAGCATACCAATGATTAACAGAAGAAACAATAACCAGCACTATTGACGTCTCAATTGATTCAGCTTACAAAATTCTTACTGAAAAATTGATGTTGAGCAAACATTTCACTCAATGAGTGCCAAATCTGTTATACTCAAATTAGCCACAGACAAGAGCAAAGCTTTCAATCAAAATTTTAAACAAGTTGGATCAAAATCCTGAAACATTTCTTGGAAGAATTGTGATAGGTGATGAAACAGATCTTTACCAGCATTATCCCAAAGACAAAGCACAATCAAAGCAATGGCTACCAAGAGGTGAAACTGGTCCAGTCAAAGCAAAAGTGGGCCAGTCAAGAGCAAACATCATGGCAACTGTTTCTTGTCATTCTCAAGGCATATTATTTGTTGGCTTTCTGGAGGTACAAACAATGATAACATCTCATCTTGTTATAAGAGGGTTTTGAGAAATTTACCCAAAGCTTTAGCAAAGAAACACCTAGGAAAGCTTTACCAGAGAGTTACTCTCCACCATAACAATGTTCCTGCTCATTCCTCTCATCAAAAAAGGGTGATTTTGTTGAAGTTTTCATGGGAAATCATTAGCCGCCCCATAGTCCTGATTTGGCACTTTTTGAATTCTTGTGTTCTAATCTTAGAAAATATTTAAGGACAACCATTTCTCTTCAGTGCATAATGTAAAAAAGAATGAATTAACATGGTTAAATTCCCATGATGCTCAACTCTTTAGGGATAAACTAAATGGCTGGTATCACCACTTACAAAAATATCTTAAACTTGATAGAGCTTATGTTGAGAAAATCAATTTGCATTTTTATCTTTTAATTTCATTTTTATGAAGTTCTGAAATCCCCTTGTGTGTGTGTATTCATATACATACATATATACCCATATAAACATATACATACTTAGTATAAATATACATATCTCTTAGTGTATAGTGTACATATGTTTTATCAATTTAGCTTCAAACTTTTTAGGAAGTTACACAAAAAATGAAGTGTTCTTTGCACTCTTCACCAGTTTCGCTTATTTATTAATATCTCTGAAAACTACCATGATGAATTTAACATGTATTCTTTCAGTTCCTGATTATTTCTGCCACATTTAAATGTATTAAGAAATAATATATATACATATATATATATATATAGTGCACATATGCATGTATCAGTGTCTGTTCTCACTAACCTGCTCTCCTTTTCAGCATTGTATTTTTTATTATCTCTAGTTTTTCATGTAAAATAATATATTCATTTTAACTGCCAGATAGTATTCCATAACATGAATATTTAATATTTCATAAATGCATTTCCTTACTGATGAACTCTTAGGTTTATTTATTTATTTATTCATTTATTTCTGAAAAGCTTTTAACTATAAGCCTCTGCTCAGACTAAGTGTAAAAGTCTCCTTGCTCTCAGAATTTTCAGTTGATATGCCGTTGCTTTTTGATGTTTCAAGCACACTATGATGATGTTCCATATTAACCCCATTTTAACTAATTAGCAAATGAGTCTCAGAGAAAGTAAATGATTTTCCCAAGATCATCAAGCTATATGGAGAGCTAATGCTTGTATATAGCTCTATCTCATTCCAGAAACTATGTTCTAATCAAAGTATTCTGTAATATATATTCAATTCACAGAATTAGATTGTGATACTAATTATTTTTCTATGTTTCACAAAGCATGTTTTTCCTAACCTTATAATCTGTGGCAATGATGATGTATACTATTACACGCATAAGCTAATATCTAATTAAGAAGAAGTATTATACCAGTGCAATGGCTCACACCTATAATCCCAACATTTTGGGAAGCTGAGGTGGGAGGATCACTTGAGCCTAGGAGATCAAAAGCAGCCTAGCTAGGCAACATTGAAAGACCCGATCTCTACAAAAAATAAGAAAAAGATTGCTGAGCATGTTGGCACATACCTGTAGTTCCAGCTAATCAGGAGGCTGAGATGGAAGGATCACTTGAGCCTGCGAGACTGAAACTGCCATGAAGTGCAATCATGCCACAGCACTCCAGCTTAAACAACAGAGTGAGACCCTGTCCAAAAAAAAAAAAAAAGAAAAATTTATTTACAAAATGGCATACTTTAAAAACTACTTTTACTTAGTTAAAAGGTTTTGATTACAAAGCAAGATAAATTCTGACATATGAAAGACTAAGTCAGTTTAAGACAATCGGATGATAAATTCATGGGATTGCTACTGTGTGAAGAAAACACAAGGTTATCACATCGTAGTCAAAAGTTTGAACCTTTGCCAGCCTAATGCTGACTGAAAATCATTTACTCTCTGACAGCTACGGCCCCTTTTTTTAAAATTACAAAACAATAATTATCAGCATTTTTATCTCTGCAAGGAAAAGGTTTAGTTACAAAAGAAATAAAAATAAAGTGAAAGTCATAGCCTTTTCTCTAAAAACCGGAAAAGCACAGGGAAGAAAAAAAATGTGTTTATGATTAATAAAAGTTTCATATAATATGTGTGTTTACAATAATAAAAGTATCAAGAAACAAATGTTCAGCTTGTGTTCATGTGTTGCAGGTAGAAGTTGATGAGCGTGGTGAGAAATCCCATACAACAATGAAAATAGAGATAAATTAAGTTTCCACGCCAAATATTTGATTTCACCATTTGCCAGTAATTTGAAATTCCATCACTCTTCCCTTGCATTCACTCTCATAAGAAAAGTAAAACAGGAAGCAGTCAAAATCTCCCTTTAATGGGGGCAGTGAGGAGCAGGTGGATGTCTACTATTAATTTCATAGAGTAAATCTGCTAATAATTTCTTACACATATTTTGTTGGGTAATATTTATTATTCAAAAATATATGACATTAACCATATTATCAATGTAAAAAAGTGTAAAATGTCAAAATGAAACTTCTTAATATTAATAGTTTCAAGCTAGCCTTAAAATGTCATGGCAGGCTTTCCTATAGAGACATTTTATTTCTTTCCTAAATAACTTTGCTTTTCAAATGGATATCAAAAATTTTGAAAAATTAAAACATATTTAAGAATTCTTCATTCATACAAAGGACATTTTTAAGGTGGCTTTCCTAAAAACACTGCTGATCAGAGTAAACCCAAGAAGCTATGTACCACACATAAAACAAAACAAATAATTTGTATAGCAAATAATTAACTCATGTAAATCTATAAGACATAAAACAGTAGAAAAACTAAAATAAACACATAGGCATTCCACAGACTAGAACATGTAAATGAGCAATAAAATAAGATGATCGACCTCATGAGAATTCAGAGCAGTGTTAATTAAAACAAAAATGAGTAATCGTTGAAACCTACCAGGTTATCCAACTCGAAATATTTAACAATAAAAAAAGTAGTCCAGGATATAGAGCACCAGAAATTCTCATTAGTTGCAGGTAGAAGAGAAACTTGATACAGCTACTTTAAAAAGCAGTTTCATGTTACGTAATAAAAATATGGTCAAACATCCTGAGTCAGAAAAATAACATCAAGCCTATAACATAGAGAAACACTTGCCCTTGTTAACCAAAGACTTGTACAAGAATAATCATAATGGTAACGTTTGTAATAACAAGAAACCAAAAATAACTAAATTGTATATCGAAAGGAGAATGGAAGAATAAGTAGTGATATATTCATAAATAGAATACAGTACAGCAGGAAAAATGAATGCACATCTTACACACTAATATAATTGCATCTCAAAAAATCATAAGCAATCAAATGCTTCAGAATAATACTATATGATAATGCTGCTTACATTTTAAAGTTCCAAAACTTAGAAAATTAACAGCACACATTTTACTAACAAATATACACGTAGTAAACGAAGAAGGAAAGAAAGGAAATGATAAATCTACATTCAAATTAGCAATTATTCTTGGATTAAAGATCTGAAATATACATATGGATGGATACACAGAGACTTTCAAAAACCTTGGTCATATAAGCATAATATTTTGTAATCACTTTTAAAAATACAAAACTAAATAAATAAACAGGTACACAAACAAGTAAATGAATGAAACCAAAAGTTAAAATATTGCCATTTATAAATTCTGTGGCTTTGGTGAAGATTTTCCACCTTCCTACCAGCAATTATTTATTAATTATATGACATTACCTGGGAGCATACCTTAGAGTCTCTTAGGGTTCTAATATTCTTTGATCTATATTTCTGTGACATGACACTTTTAGTAAATGTGGAGAATGTATTACCAAATGGCTTGTAAGTACAGACATAACCTTTTATTATTTACTTCATCTATTGAGCCTTTACCTTTCCTTTATCCATAAAATAAGTGTGTAATGAGAGATACAAAATTCATTCCACTTTTATAAACAAAGATTAATAACTGTTATAATTATTAATTTATGTGTGAGCTAACATCACACAGATACAAATACTGTAGTTTTTGGTGTAAATAGAGAAATTTGCAAGTATTATGCTTCAAAATTTTAATAGAAGAAATTATGTTCACAATCAGTTTTTGCCATGAGAAATAATAACACTTGCTTTATTCTACTCTCATTTAAAGTTTACTTTGTTCTCTAGAGGTTATTCTGTATCTTGCTGAAATGGCTTACTACCAATTTTAAGTATGAAATGAAAGATGCCTGATCAGAACTTCATAGGTGCATTAGGTTTCATTCAAAATGTAAGCCATAATATACATGGGTTTAAAAAGCCAATTATTGGAATAAATTAGTTCTTTATCTTGGAGGGGCAGATAATATTTCAAATAAATGCCGAACATTTTTTTTTTAAACTACCCCTCCTTATAAAGTCTTTTTGGCACTAAAGTTGAAAATATTCAATTCTGAATCCATACATGGCACGTAATTCTTGTTCAGGGCAGAAAAATGTGCCACTAATCAGCAACAAATATATGTGAATACTAGCCAAATATTCCCTTTATCTTTTAAGGAAGGGCGGTTTTATTTGATAAATGACATTAGGAATTCAAAGGAAAGGCTGAATGTGTAAAAGCCTGTAAAATATATATATATTTCTAAGGTCACCACAGAATAAAACACAGCCAAAATTTATGTCAATCCTGTTAGTTTGAGACTCCTCCTCTATGTAACTACCATGGATTTTGTTAACAACAGTGGTAGGGCCACTATTCTTAATGTAAGCTTTGCTGCTTAAAAATTTCTTTCACAACATCCCACCAAATTATCTCTCAACTTCAAAATTCCACAGATCTCTAGGGCAGAGGCAAATGCTGCCGGTCACTTTGCTAAAGCATAACAAGAGTCACCTTTGCTTCAGTTCCCAGCAAGTTCCTCATCCCCATCTGAGACCACCTCAGCCTGGATTTTATTGTACATATCACTATGAGCATTTTGGTCAGAGCCATTCAACAAGTATCCAGGAAGTTCCAAACTTTCTCACATTTTCCTATCATCTTCTGAGCACTCTAAACTGTTCCAACTTCTCCCTCTTACTCAGTTTTATAATGGCTTCCACATTTTTGGGTGTCTTTGCAGCAGCTCCCTATTACCCATTACTACTTTACTGTATTAGTTCATTCTCATGCTGCTAATAAAGATATACCTGAGACTGGGTAACTTATAAAGAAAAGAGGTTTAATCGTCTCACAGTTCAGCATGGCCTAAGAGGGCTCAGGAAACTTACGATCATGGCAGAAGAGGAAGTAAATATGTCCTTCCTCACATGGCAGCAGAGGAGAGAAGTGCGGGGGAATTGCCCCTTTTAAAACCACCAGATCTCATGAGACTTATGCACCATCACGAGAACAGCACAGGAAAAACCTGCCCCCATGATTCAATTACCTCCCACTGGGTCACTCCCACAACATGTGTTGATTATGGGAGCTACAATTCAAGATGAGATTTGGATGAGGACATAGCCAAACAATATCACACACATATGCACACACACACACATATATGTGTGTATATATATATATATATATATATACACACACATATACAATACATATAAATTGTTTGGACATATGTGTGTGTGTGTGTGTTTATATATAATATAGTTTACATATGTGTGTATATAATTTATATATGTGTGTGTGTATGTGTATATATATATAATTTTTAAAAGAATTCTGGAATAAACAGTCATTCACAGTTTACATATGAGGCAACTAGGGTGGCTATAGTTGAAGTTTCATAGCCAGCAAATGGCAGAGCTCAGGCATGCCTTCTGTTTCCAAAATATACTTTTTAACAGTTGCCAAACTTTAAATATAACAAGATTTCTATTCGGCCTGATCAATTAAAACTGTCTCAAACTCCAAGAATTTTTTACAATAGGAAGGTAACTATTTTTTGGAACATAAGATGTATAAAACTATGTTATACATATAACACAATTAAAATGTAGCCATTTATTTCTAATCTCTCTTCCGAGCTCCCTACCTTGTACAAAAGCTTTAAATTTGAGAAGCTCAGCATTTGTAGGTTATTATTGACTCCACTGAATGATTTTTTTTCAGGTACATATGCAGACATTTCATGTTCAACTTCATAGTACAACTTATTACTCTGGATGATACTGAGTACCAGAGAAAGCATATGAGTCTATGTGTGCTGAAAAGAGGTGGTGGGTTTGTATACATTATTCTTTAACTATGGGTAGCTAGGCAGGTGTCCTTCACAGAAATTTCTAATCTTAATCTTTCTTTATATGTCTTTTGACATTTAATGTCATCTATGACTAGACTTCTGAAACACTACTGCTCCTGGTCATCAGAGAATATCCTCTTTATGTTTTTGTGAAATAGAAGTTCAATAAACACATTTTACATCTCTCAATTGGGTACACAGGCACACATGGATATCTGCACACAGAATCTGGAAAGACAGAAACTTGTACCTAGTCACCTTACACACCTTTGTTATCTGACGTGGCCACATGCAGGGCTTCTCCTAGAATCTTAGTTCTCAAATTTGGCTGAAATTTAGAATAATCAAGAAAGCACTATAAACTACTAGCTCTGGTAGATACTTTTCAAGACTGATTTAATCAGATTCTTCGCTCAAAAAAAGTCATACTCGCAAGAGATGAAGCATAACATTGATAATTTTCAATAATACTCTGCTAATGTTAAGGTACAGCAAGGAGCACATTCTTAGATGAGAAGCCTGCCCTGGCCTGCGTCCAGGAATTATTAGCCCAGTCTTTCCAGGTGTGGCAGTTCTAGACTTCTTATACTCCTATATTATTAGTTGCAACATATGCCACCTTTCTCTGCTTTACTACAGACTCCCCCAGGGAAAGAAACAGAAGAAAGGTTTCACCACATCACCTTTTGTATTTGATTAAGGATCAGACTTCAGCTTTAGAAATTTATTTAATAGGAACTATTCATGGCAGTAAAAAAAAAAATGCTATTCATATGAATCCTTTATCAGAACTAGTTAAAATCCAATGTAAGCATTTATTCACAAATAAATCAAGTAAAAAAGATTACAGAGGACTTCTGCCAAGATGGCCAAATAGCAATAGCTTCGGAGTGCAGTTCCCTGCAAGAGTGATGGAGAAGGTGAGTGATCTCTACATTTCCAACTGAGATACCAGGTTCATCTCAAAAGTACTGGTTCCACAGTGAGTGTAGCCCAAGGAGAGCAAACCAAGGCAGGGTGGGGTGTTGCCTCAGCCAGGAAGTACAAGAGACCAGAGAGCTCCCCCTCCTACCCAAAGGAGGCCATCAGGGACTTTTCCAGGCATTACGGCACTCCAGCTCAGATACTGCGCTTTTCCCACAGTCTTTACAGCTCAGAGACCAGGAGATTCCTGCCGGTGCCAACACCAGCACAGTAGATTTCCATCACAAAGCTGGACGGCCATTTTAAGAGATGCCATGGGTTTCCAGCACAAATCTGGGCTGATGTTTTAGCTGACACCTGGAATGCCTGTGAGACAGAACAGCCCATTCTCCTGAAAAAAAAAAAAAAAAGAAGTGGGGACTGAAGGCAGAGAGCCAAGTGATCTGGCTTGGCAATTCCCAACCCGACAAAGATCAGCAAACTGATTCCTACTGGCTTGAGGTTTTTGCAGCCAGCACAGCAGTTTGAGCTCGACCCAGGACAGCCAAGCTAGGTAAGGGGAGGGGCGTCTGCCATTACTGAGGCAGTTCTAACCTTGCCTATGTAAACAAAATCACATGAAAGTTTACACAGCAGCTGGGCGGAGCCCACCACAGCTCAGCAAGGTCTCTGCAGGCAGACTGTGACTAAACTCCCTCCTTGCTGGGTAGGGCATCTCGGAAAAAAGGCAGCAGCCCATGAGGGACTTAGAAATAAAACCCTACTTCCCCAGGTCAGAGCACCTGGAAAAAGGGGTGGTGAAGAGTCCCACTTCAGGAGAGTTAAATGTCCCTACCCAGCAGCTCTAAAGGGAGCAACAGATCTCCCAGCACAGCACTCGAGCTCTGAAAATGGGCAGACTGCCTCAAGTGACTCCCTGACTCTGGTGCATCCTAAGAGATACCTCACACAGGATCGCTCTGGCTGACATCTGGCGGGTACCTTTCTGAAATGAAGCTACCAGAGGAAAGAACAGGCAGCAATCCTTGCTGTTGTACAGCCCCCATGGGTGATTCCCAGGCAAGAGGAACTGGAGTGAACCACCAGCAGTCCTGTGGCAGAGGGACCTGACTATTAGAAGAAAAACTAAAAACAATAAGAAATAGTTTCAACATCAGCAGAAAGGACATCCACTCAGAATCCCCAACCGAAAGTCACCAACTTCAAAGACCAAAGATAGATAAATCCACGAAGATTGGAAGAAACCAGTTCAAAAAGGCTGAAATCACCAAAAACCAGAAAGCCACTTCTCCCCCAAGGGATCACAACTCCTCACCAGCAAGGGAACAAAACTGGATAGGGACTGAGTTTGATGAACTGACAGAAGCAGGTTTCAGAAGGTGGGTAATAACAAACTTCTCTAAGCTAAAGAAACATGTTCTAACCCAATGCAAAGAAACTAAGAATCCTGAAAAAAGATTAGATGAAATGCTAACTAGAATAACCAGCTTAGAGAAGAACATAAATGACTTGATGGAGCTGCAAAACATAGCACAAGAACTTTTCAAAGCATACACAAGTTTCAATAGCCAAATTGATCAAGCAGAAAAAAGAATATCACAGATTGAAGATCAACTCAATGAAATAAAATGAGAAGGCAAGATTAGAGAAAAAAGAGTAAAAAGAAGTGAACAAAGCCTCCAAGAAATTTGAGAGTATGTAAAAAGACTTAATCTACATTTGATCAGTGTACTTGAATGTGATGGGGAGAATGAAACCAAGTTGAAAAACACTCTTCAGGATATTATCCAAGAGAACTTCCCAACCTAGCAAGGCAGACCAACATTCAAATTCAGGAAACACAGAGAATACCACAAAGATATTCCTCAAGAAGAGCAACCCCAAGGCACATCATCGTCAGATTCACCAGGGTTGAAATGAAGGAGAAAATGCTAAGGGCAGCCAGAGAGAAGGGTCGGGTTACCCACAAAGGGAAGCCCATCAGACTCA